>PVJA010015264.1:0-45717 GCA_004027025.1 Myocastor coypus | reverse complement strand
CAGGCAGGCAGGCAGGCAGGCAGGCAGGCAGGTAGGCAGACAGACAGACAGACAGACAGGCAGACAGACAGACAGACAGACAGAGAAGTTGTAGGAACAAAGAAGCTTTCTATTGTGGGCTTGAGACTGACATCCTGACTTTGGATCAAGACTCCCCCCAGTCATCAGCTACCCTGTGCCCTTCACCTCTGGGCTATACACTTTCCTGGTTTCCGTAGTTACCACATAACCTTATTACCTTATTTTCTGGAATTTTACAAGAATGTCACATGACTGCCTCAAGGTTTACATTTCCCAGACACTGGTGACTATCTGCCTGTCACAGAGCATGGTGAGGTAATCTTTACCCTGTTCCCTAAATTGTAGTAAGCACTTGTTGCTATTTTACAGCCCTAATTTTCTCAAGGTGGCTTTATGGTTAGCTACCTGGCATGGGGTGAGGGAGTGAGTTTATCGATTGTTTAAGGGAACTTAAGTGACTCTTCCTTAAAATGGAGTTAAAAACCCATGGAGTCTCTTTGGTCCCATCACTGCAAGACAGACAAGCTGCACACCTGGCTCAGGTATCGGCACTTATACAATAGACAGATCTTTATCAGATTATACCACAGAATCCAATGAGTCAGCAGGCCAGCCAAACTGTTTCCAAATATGCAAACCTTTGTTGGCCAGGGTGGAGTTTTACACCAGACTATTTCAACACACAGGGTGGCAGAACACCAAAACTCCTCCCACCACGACATTTGGCCAGAGAGATGAGAGGCAGGGTTCCAATGTGGAAGCATGATTAAAGCAATAAATTTCATCACTGCCATTTTGTTTTGCTATTTTAAATCCAAGCAAAAAACAGCACAGGGCATTGTTTCTTTGGAAGTAGCTTTCATGATGCAAGACATGAAATGCCCTCTGACACCTTGGATTTTCCCGTTTGTGACAATTTCTGAGTTGGTAACAGACAAGACATTTATAGAGCTCTCACTATGACAGCCCTCAGACGCAACTCCCGGGTCTCAGCAGTTTCTGTTGAATACTGCAGTTCTCATACATGTCTACCTCACTTTCGTTAATGTCTGATTTTGCTCTCAGGAACCCCTTTCTGGGGGTAATTATATTAAAATGAACTTATATAAAGGGTTATGCCATTATTTGCTGCCCAGCTGAGTCAATCATGCCTTTCAATCACAAATTCTATTAAGTGCCAACATGATGGCCTATCACGACCCAAGTGCTGGATAAAATAATGGCTAACATTTATTGAACATTTATTACGTGCCAGGCATTGTTCTGACAGTTTTATGTGAATTACCTCATGGATTATTTCGAAGAACCCTGTGCTATGTGTTATTATCCCATTTTACAGGTGAGGTAACAGTAGCAAAGGTCACTCAGCTGAAAAGTCATGCCTCCAAAAACTGAAAGCTGAACTGTTCAGCTTTAGACAATATATGATTAGATGATTTTCCTTCTAAAACACAATGCCATCAGTATAAGAAGTCAAAAGCAGGAGTGGTAGATTTTTATGGACATATAAAAACAATGCATGTTTACGGGGCACAATGTGGTAATTTGGCATACATAAAGGCCTGATCAAACCAGGGCAATTAGTGTTTCCATGTCCTTAAAAATTGATCATGTGTTTGTGCTGAGCCTTTGCACTCCCTTCTGGTTCTTCGTAGAACATATAATAAATTGTACTACTGCACTGTAGAGCAGTAGTACTTACTCATCCTATGTAACCTTATTTTGGAGAGTGGTAAACTTTTGGCTTAGTACTACAATACTCTGTACAATGATCTATGACAGTGTACCACAGGCACTCAGTTGTGGCCCCCTCTTGTCTCTCAGAAGCTAGTCCTAGTCCCCATTCATATTCTCCAATAAAATTTCCTACTTAAAAATGTGAATCGTTTTCACTGGTATGCTTTAGCGACATTATTGAGCCTATTGCTGTTCTTTAATTTCTCATGTCAGTTTGAGGGAAATAGCCTTGCAGACCAACTCTTGAATGTCAGATGTAGAGATCTTGACTATTACTAGGCCATAGAAATTTCAAAGCATGGGGTAAACAGAGTCAAGCTTCATGATGGAAAAGAACTCGCAGAGGATTGTGAAGGTAGACATTTATAAGACAGAAATAGGTGACCTAGAACCCCAAGCAGACTGAGTTTCTCGCTTGTAAAATATTCAGTTTTAATAACCATCCTCTTTTTTATTCTCTGCTTGATTTGGCTGTTCTTTAAAAATTTTTGCTGGGCTCTTGCATCTTTAAAATTTTGGCTGGGGTCTTATTTTGGCTCCCAGTTCTTGCCCACCATTGCATACTCTTTCAAGGATCATTCAGCTCCTCCGAATGATCACATCTCACCCTCTTGGCTCTGAGCGGTAAGCAGTAGAGATGATGTTTTTGAAGCAGTGCACTGGGCTTCAGAGCTGTTGCAAACTTAATTCAAGACCTCAACCCTAGACACATGTGAGGCTCAGCACGTAACCTGTCACTGTGTCTTCCCACTTTCTCTAGAAAGCCCTTCTCATCCATCGATCATTAAAGAAAAACAACACAGAATATAAAGAGCTAAGCACTGCAAGAGCTCCCTTCCTACCTGTGGACCTTTTTCTATCCTGCTCTCAGACTGTCTTCCACCCATTATGTTCAAAGCTGAGCATGAAGCAACTTGCCCAGTGAGATGACACCACCATGACCCTAAAGCCTACAGTTAAGATCATCTCCTGTCCACAGAGGTGGATTTATTAAGACATATTTTCACTTGAGGTTACAGAGCATTACAATAAGAATTTATTTTTAATTACATTTTTTTATACACAGTTCAGAGTAGAAGTTTTGGCATGTTAAAGTTGGTCACTGAATATTGGGCGTGAAGTGAGCAATTTACAGATGGGGAAAGGGAAGGTCACAATGCACTGGGCCTTCAGCCTGTCATCAGGATCATCGGCCATCTTCAGAACCCTGTTCCTGGCAGTAGTCCTCCAGCGGGGATGGTAACGCAGCACGTATCCCTGTCTTGGGCAAAACCAGCCCTCGATGCCTGCAGAAGAGCCATGCTGTCGAGACACAGGAAACCATAGCGGATGTTTTCAGTATTTGTAAGTTAAAACAATTCTCTTTATCATGTAAAATGAAATGTTATGGGATGTATTATTGGTATTTTCCAATTTATATAAAGTTTCAATATTTCATGTACAGAAGGATTTGTGTTATTACTATGATGTCTGTACATTTTTCAGGAAAATCTGGTAACTGTAATATTTAAATAAAGCAATTGAAATACATCATAAATAAAATAAAATCTGAAGAAAGGTATTTTTAATCTCTAATAAAAATATATCATGAATAAAAACAGTGGGTTTTATTTGTTTGTTTGTTTTTTGGCAGGACTGGGGTTCAAACTCATGACCTCACACTTGCTAGACAGGCACTTGTGCCATGAAGCTATCTCACCAGCTCCAATAGTGTTATTTTTAAACAGGATGAAATAATGTTGACCAAGAGCTAAACACAATGAGGTAGACACTCAAGTAATACTTTCTTCTTCAGTTTAATGAATATTTAATGGCTGCTTTTGAATTGAAAATTAATTATAGTATAATGTTTATTTGGCAGTTAATTCAAAGAAAAACACCTTAAAATTACTGATAAGCAGCAATCATTTATAAAGTATGGGAATTTAATATTACAAGAGTACTTCTATAGTAAACAAGGAACTTGTTCTTATTACTTGGTAAAGGTTATGTTTCTCTAAATGTGGTTGAAAGAACACCCATCCTATCCCCTCCAAAGAGGGGGGAAAATGCTTATTTTAAAGCTTGTTCTAGAGTATGAAGAATTTAAAAATTGACTGGGGATATAGAGCTCAGCGGTCTAAGTGCCTGCTAGGCAAGCACAAGCACCTGGGTTTGATCCCCAGAACTGCATGCCACGGCAGCCACAGAACCCTGTATTCCCAGGACTGAGGAGTCTGCGACACGAGGATCACTGTGCGTCTGAGTAGCATAGCGAAACCCTGTACCAAATAAATACTCTATGTGTTATTGTATATTATAATATCTTTGCATAACACTTTTTCCTTTGTTGCCTAACATGTGTTTGCAAGCGTATGCATATGAATAGGCACGTGTGTGTGTGTGTGTGTGTGTGTGTGTGTGTGTGTGTGTGCAAATGCAAGTGTGAAGGTACACATTAATTTCACTGAGTCCATGCTGACAATCTCCTACCAGAAAAGCTACAAAGCAGAAAGACATCTGGGGAAGGCAGAAAGTGCTTATTTGAAACCAAGTTGTCTGTTAGTGCTCATACTCAAACTCATGTTTATCACATATACAATGGCACAAGGTAAGGTTTAGCAGCAGTACTTATGCAGCACCTCGGGTAATGTGTGTCTCATCACAGAGACACAACCAATAAGACTTATGAATATTATCATTTTATTATGCAGTCGTCTTTGGATAACTGCTTGGCAAGGCTTGAGCGGCCAACGTGTGTACATGAGGGATGTCAGGAGCTGCCTTCTCTTCCTAGTATCTGTGGCTGTCTGCATCATCTGTGCTGTCAACATAACCACCGTAATCTACTAGAATGGTGAAATACTCCTTCGCTTTTGCAAATTGCTTTCCAGTCTCTGACACCGTTTGCTTGTACAGCAGCTCAGTGGCACTGGTGTCACCTATCCATATTGCCTATGAGCAGGTCAAAGCATACAAAACTGAAGAGTTAGCTCCTGACCGTCGGAGCGAAGCTGGGGCAGGAATCGAGCTCCAACGGTGAAGTGTTATCCTGCCTTTGGTGTCTAAGGCCACAACAGACCAGACACTATGGTGGGAAGGCACAATCACCTAAGCCGGAAACATGGGTACAGAGGAGAGGTGCTATTAATTGTTCTGGGACAGGAAGGGTAGCTGAGACCAAGCAGGCTATCACGCCACACTGCCAGATGCTAATGAATGAGAGATGCTCTCAAGCTCCATTCTGCTTAGGAAATAGTTTGTGAGTTAGAATATGTTTTTCGGCAGTTAACAGTAAGGGAGAAGAGACAGGTGAGTGATAACAATGATAGTTCTTCAGGCAAAGAAAATCCATTCTTTGGATAGAAGTACATGGCCAAGGTCCCAATGCATAGTAAAAGCTCTATGAATGTTCCTTAAACTGAATCACTTTCTTTGATTGAGATGTTCCATAGAAATAAATGAGGTGAAGACATAGTCAAGTTCACACAGACTTTTGGCTCGTCGTGGAAGTAAATTGGCCATCCTGTGGGTCCCTGTCTCTAAGAGTATAAACTTCAACTGTCATTGAATATGAAGACTACAAAACGCAATGCACAATAAGCTGTGTTAACTACTCCACGAGGCAGTATTTGGAAGAAAAGCAGAGATGCAGAAATTCATTTCCTGTTTCAGCAAGAAACATCCTTTCAAATATTAAACTAAGATGTGGCAGATTTCGTTCCTGGTTAAATACTTCTACGATGGAAACAATGGGCTCAAGTAAGTCACCAGTTCCCCTACTGTGTCCTTGGTTGAGGACAGCTGTACTATTTAAAATGCTGATGAATATGTAGTGTTTTCCTCTTCACCTAGTTCTCGCTGCCTTGGTATATTATATCATGTTCAGTAATACAGCATTGTTGCTTTTTTGTTGCCCATGCTTGGAATTTACTTTCAGTGGAAAATTGTCACACTCAATGAAATGCTCCTGAATGAATCGAAAGTGATAGTATGTGTGGAACCAGTGATTGTGTCCATTTGGTGGATAAAGGAATCTACGTGACACGCAATGGCTTCAGGAGTGACTAGACACGCTGCCTTCATTTTACTGGGCTTCAAGGACTGGGTCGGGGGCTGTACACAGGATGCTCCAGGAGTGGAGGGACAGCTCCAAGTACAGCTCACCTTGGATCCAGGACTGGTATCACATGGAACCCTCCTGGGCTCTGCTGCTTCCGGTGCAGTGAGGCTTTGGGCAGCACAGTCAGGGACCAAAAGGACGTGCCGTAAGAAAGGCTCTTGGCTTCTAGGCCTACCTGTGGCCCTAGCTTCATGTAAAATTGCAGCCCAGTCTCAAAGCTTTGCTGGCCTCCGTTCTTCACATTCAGGATCAGAACTTGATCTCAAGGATACCTATGTCTCTTGATCCCTCGTGGCATTTTCTGGCTTATTTTCTGCAAGGATTTTCTGCTTTCCAAAGATAGAGGACCAGGAGTTCCATGAGGACATCGAAGCTTACCTTCTGCCTGTTGGAAGCAACCAAAAAACCAAAAAACTTAAAAACCAAAGCTGCTTCTAAGTTTTCACTCCTCCTTCCAGATTTGTAATATGAAGCCCATCTCAGTTTTCCTGAAAACCAAGGTGCCTGTGGTTCCCAAAGGTCTAGAATGTTAGCAAATAATTGGGAGAGAGCTCACTTAATTAATTACAATTGTGTGTAACTTCACTCATGACAATGTCTGTATTGCTGCTCATGATGGATGCTTTTCCCATTCCCATTGTTTAGTAAATGTCCCGGAGCTGTAGGGGGACCACATAGGTTCCAGGGGTGAACATGGAAAGTCATTCTAATTGGCCTTCCAGTGGGAGTGACTTATGCCATTCTCCCAATGGGCATGTGCAGTGAGCCATGGCTGGGGTTTCAGATCCGCTCATGTGAATACCTTGGTCCAGCGCCGAAAGCTTCGGATGGGGCAGAAAAGTCCAAGAAAACCAAACACTTGCAACCTAGGATGCCCCAGCTGCTGAAGAGAAGAGAGGAAGCCATCAAACACCAAGAAGACCAGAGGAAAGGGCACCCCGCCATGCCTTGGCCATAGCTAATAGATTTCTTGTTAATGATTAAGGAGGAGGAATCCACAGAGTGCCTGGCCTCTGTGATTTTTCGAGTCCCAGAAAGCAGCATTTGCCAGGTGACTTGAAGGTCTGTTAATGATCACTGAGGGTAAAGCCTGCTTGGTGGCAGGTCCCTGCTTTTTTCTTGAGAAATTATTTAGCTCTTCTGGTTTAACTGTAGAGATCTTTTGATAAAAAATATTAAAATTATATTTAGATGTACCATGTTTTAATGCAAATTTTCAACCATAAAACCAAACGCTCCATTCAGTTAAATTAATAGAATTACAAAAAGATGTAATGATAGCAATTAAGTCTTGAAAATGCAAATTTTATAGTCAAGGACAATTACCTCATTTATAGTATATTGGAGTGGTGCCAGATGAAGGTAATTGAGATCCCCCCAGTTCAGTTACATCATGATGGATATCTTCATTTCATTAGTACAACAAAGATTGGTGACAAGTTAGACAATACATAAAGAAAAAGAACTGGAGAGTATTTGACCTTTCTGGTATAACCAGGACCAGAATTCATTCACTAATTTATCAAATAGTTAATGAGTACTAATTATACAAAATATTAGTGATATATATTTTCCTGTCTTGGAGAAAAAAAAAAAACAATGTCTTTAGCATCCACAGAACACTGGCTTGGGGAGAGCTGAGTTCTTCCAAATCAGGCCGGGATTCTGGTGCATTCTGCACTATACTGATGACCTAATTCCATGGTGATTGGAAAGATACTGAGGCTCCTTGCAAAAGAACAGTGGCTTTTTTCTCCTACTAATTATCATCTCTCTTTTGGAGGCATGCTTAAAGAATTATTGATTCGTTTAAATCATTCATCTGCAGAAATTGTGCAACCTAAATAATTATTTTTGACATTTTAGTATTTTACTACCTGCTATCTAATGCCCCGCAGGATTCCTTTGGCTGCCTTTCATTTACATAACACTGAGAATTTTATTCTTTCCTTGCAGAGTACAATGATTAATGTTTCAAAAAAATTAAAAACACACAGAGAAATTTCATAATACAAGTGTCAGGCTTTCAAACACCTGTGTCCATATTTTCTTAATGCTTTGTTGGCTGATACTCATTTAAAAAAAAAAAAAAAAATGCCATCATCTCCACCTTCACCCTCTAGAGGTCACTAGATCACATGCCTGCAGATAAAAGCAGTCAACTCTAAGCCCTACTTGGTGCTGTTAAAGAATTTTCCCCTTAAGTCATTCTCTGAAGAGAAAATTACTCCTGTCTGAAACAGCCAATTACTGTGAAGTACAGGTGGTTGATTTCTTGCTATATTATTTCTGGACAGACAGAAAGCAGAGCTCTCAGGGGCTCTGGAGTCTGACTGATCAAGTTCAAATACCCCTCAAGATCTCTGTGGAGATGTAATTTGGGGTAAATTATTTCACATTCTTGTGCCCAGTTTCCTCATCTGTCATACAGGAGCAGTCATATCTACTCTGCAGGATGGTTGTGGGGATTAAAAATATTCTTTATGATACTTGTAAACTAGTTAGAGCAGAGAGTTCCTATAGCCAACACTCAATAACTATTTATCATTAATATTATTTTCGTCTGTTTTTGGAATATAATCGCAACTGAAGATTATTCATTCACAACCTTTGGATTTATTTCATAATACCTATGATTCAGATGGACAAGGCTTTATTTGGATTGTGTGAGAGAGACATACAACTCCTGCCAAGAATAGATGTTGGCTCTCAATATTTTTAAAGAATCTAATGCCATTGATATAATAGATACCAGGATAGAAAGTCAATTCCTTTCAACTGAGTGACATAATTTTACTGATTTTATTTTCTTGGTCATTTTTTAGGCAAAGCTTCCAAAGTTGATTTTAAGGAAAATCTATATACTAAAACCATACATACACAAGCTAGTGTTGAAAGATTTTTGCTTACCTTTTTCTTGTTTCTTTAAATGCTGGCAGTTGTTTGGGTCTGTATGGTCCTGGGGAAGCCTGAGTGTTGAATGCTCAGTGCTCAGTGGATGGTACTATTGGGAAGTTTTGAAGCCTTTGAAAGGTGGGGCCTCAGGAAAGGAAATGACATCACTGAGAGCATGCCCGGGATGAAGATATTCACTTCATTTCAGTCCTTTGCTTCTCTGCCAAGCAGCATCGCAGCACGGTATTACCTGCATTGTGACACCTGACTTCTCACAGCCCTTCAAACAATGGGACTAAATGACCAAACGTTGAAGCCTCTTAAACTCTGAGCCAAAATAAAACCTTCTTTCTTTTAAATTGGTCCTCCCAGGTATTTTCTCACAGCAATGGAAAGCAGATTAGCCCAGTGCCATGGAAGTCAGCATCATTAGAGTGTTTTTTTCCCACCTCGTACCTACTTAGGAGCTAGAAAGGTCAAGGATGCTTTTGAAGGTCATCCATTATTTCTAGTAATGATGCCCAAGGCCTTGTAGCTTTGTTTCTTCAGTTCTGTAGCAAGTACCATGAGGGTTTCCAAAAACACCTCACCTTATTAATGATAATGATGGTGTAAGCAATAGTCTTTTTTTCCCTTCAGATAGTTACTTAAATTTATTTAGAAACACATGCCAAATATTTCTAATGCTGAAAAAAATAGTTTTAGTAATATTCTAAAGCACACGCTCTGATGGTGAAACTCTAAAATTTCATGCCTCACCCAAAGAACATAGAAGAAACCCAATAATTTTTTTCGTGCATATTCAGATACATACTTCAAAATTTTCTTTCACTGATCATTAATATAGTGACAGGAATTTTTCAGCAAACCAATTGATATCAGTGCCATGATCGCTAATAAATCAAACTTTGCCTTCCACCTGACTTTATTTATTTATTTATTTATTTTTGTGGGTGGCTCAAACCACCCTAGGGTTAGGGCTGGTGAAGCATATGGTGCCAGGGATCAAACCTCAGTCCCTAGGTCTACAGGGTGTTCAGGGTCTCGCTATTAGATCAGACTCATAGTGATCCCCCTGTTTCCAGCTCCCAAGAGCTGGGATTACAGGTACGTGGTATCACACCCAGTCTCAATTGCTGTCTCAGCATGCCCTAGGGACCGGGCTGGCAAAACAGGCACTGAAACTGACTTTTATTTCCAAAAGTACGAGATTTTTCAAGTGTCCTCCTAGCATTTTGAATATATTTGTATTGAGGTGAAGAATTAATTTGATCATTATTGATGAGCTAATGGGCAATCTTAATAATGAGTTAGATAATCAATTAATGTGGCCCAATAATCAAATCAGCTACATGTATCTTGTGGCAGCTGGTGATCTGATTTGTTGACAGTCTGACACTCTAGTCTTCACAGATCCTCTTTAAATGTATAAGCAAGAGGAAAGGAGTTTTGTATGTCTACATTTACCTTTGTGGTGAGCATGTCAGTATAAACTCCTAATCTTAATCTCCTAGCACTGGGATGGAATTAGAAGGGAAAATTTCACCAATCTTTTAAAAAAGAGAAATAATTTCGCAACCTTATTTAAAATGGTTTCCTGTGCAAAGCCACCAAATTTCTGGCATAGAGGACACAAAGGTGCGCCTGCCGCCCAGTCTGCCATGTCTGTGTTGTATGATTCCCATCTATAATCATAATAGGATATTGATTAGTTTGGATGCTGTACAAAACTGAATTGCATTTCATGGTGGAGCACAAAAGGTCACTGTCTGATTACTCAATAACTTCTCAAATACAAGAAATGCTGTTTAAAGAGTATGCTGGAATTCCTGGGCTATGCTAGACTGGAGCTTATCCTTCTCTGAAGCTAGTTAGCTGGTCCTTCGTCCAGAGACATAAGTGCTGCATTTCTATATCATTGTTTGTTTACCTATTTAGGGTTCACATTGTGCAGATTTTATACTCTATGATAAAAAGCATGAAATTGCCTCAAGAATGCAATATTTAGATTCCATGTGATATCTGATTTGTGAAACATATTTCGCTTGCCTGTAAAGTGTTAATTTGAGTTTAGTACTGGGGCTATCTTATACATAAAGGCACTTATCTTCTTGGTCCATACGTGTAGGACATCTTGTTTTACATTATAGAATATATAAAAATATAAAATTGCATAAAGAAAATAATAGATACCCATTATAACATTCTGATTAATTCCTTTCTTTGCACATATAAAAACAATGTAAAATATTGTTGTGTTTACTATATTCTCTCTATGTTATAAAAATATGACAAACTTTTACATAATTCTCTTCCCTTTAATTTGGTTCTGGGAGTCTGCTCTTATGAATTCTAAATATCCCTTGAAAATTAATTTTAATGGCTGCAAAGTAATTCCAAATTTCAGATGCACCATAATATATTGTACCTGTTAATCTGAACACACAAAATGTTCCTAAGTTATCCTATCCATGTGATGGACTAATTGGTAGGAACTTAGTATGATAGGCAGAGAAGTCACGTCTGGCCCCTATCTTTGTCCCACCGTGGTCACCAGACTTCTCTGCCTGCTTCATCTTCAGAATGCCAAGTTTCTCTAATCACTGGCACCTTTGGCCCAGCTCCGTCCTCTCCACTTGCCCACACAAGTGTTCACTTTGCATGACTTTATTATCCTTGATATCTTTGACCAGATGGAAGCATCCAGTTGCATCTATTTCAAGGACAATAACCTAACGCAGTTAGAATTCAAGACAGATTTACCGAACACCTCGATGACTTCAGGGTGGGAGGCAGGTGACACAAGGCGACTTCAGTGCAGAAGAAAGGTAGAAAGTCTGCACGGTAGGCAGGAAACGAACTAAAATGAGGTCAGATAGGCAGGAGAATAGGGAGAAATAAGTGAAGAGAGGTAGCAGAGCTGTGTGGAGCACACAGAACAGAGTGGAAGCAAAGCAGTGTGCAGAATGATTGACAGCACAGATCTGCTCTACAGCCTGGATAAAACTGCTAAAACATCGTCAGTGACACTCATTTGCTCATTTAATCACTCATGAGACAGAAATGCTATTTTAGTGTTAACTTTAAAAAATGAAGAAAATAATCTCATATATATATAGTTAAGGCTGGCCTCAAATACACTATGCAGCCCAGGCTGGCAATCCTGCTGCCTCAGCCACCGGCATGCTGGGATTACAGGTTGCGCCACTACTCCTTGATGCTCTCACACCAATTGAGATATTGATAAGATGACATACAGTCAGCATTCCATATCCACGAGTTCCATATTCATGAACTCAACAAAAAAAAATGGCTAAACATATTTTAACATTGTACCTTTACTGCAAATAAACAGTCTTATCATTGTTCTCCAAACAATGAAGTATAAATATATTTAACACAGTGCTAGCAGAGTATTAGGTGCTAGGTGCACTCTTGAGATGAATTAAAGCATGAAGTAGCTCGTGCATGAGCTCTGTGCAAACGCTATGGCTTTTCTGAGTAACTCTTGAGCAGCCTTGGCAAGGGTTTTGTATGCGTGAACATGAGGCACGGAGACAGCGGAACGCTTCCTGGGAAGGCAGACCTTCGATTTGTCTAAGGAAAACTGGCTCAAGTGCAGAAGTGCTGGGCAGTGTGATCCTTCCTGCTTCAGGAAAGTGACTTCTTCAACACAGGGGTGCATAGCACGCCTTGCTGAAAAATCTGCAGGGATTTTGTTGTGGCGATTTAAGCATTGGGCATTTGACAAAGTTAGTTAGAAATTTTTTGAGTCAATCTATGGTCGACCTATAATTTCACATAGGTATCTAGCCAGGTCATGTAGAGAAAGCAAACGCAAGTTAGTATTGACGGGTCCAAATTGCTTCGATGAAAGTTTGACTTTTGATTCTTTTATTTTTTTATCTTTTATTTAGTGGTATAGGGACTCAGTACACAGCTCAGACTCATGGTGATCTTCCTGTCTCAGCCTCCCCAGAGCTAGGATTATAGGCGTGCACCACTGTGCCTGGTTTCAGGTGGCCAGAGTGGCATGTAGTACCTAGAACCAAATCCATGTTCTTGTACTTGCCAAGCAAGTGCTTAGACTGCTAAGGTGTCTCCTCAGCCTGATTGTTTTATTTGTAATACCATCAGAAAGTTTTTTTTTTTTTTTGGGGGGGGGGTATTTTATAAGGAACAACTATAATACTGGTATTTATTTTTTGTTGTTCAAATTGTCACCCATGATAAGATATGATGTAGGTTTTCTATAGAACTCTCACTTGCTGTGGGCCAAGACAGATCAGGGAAATTCTCCCCCCGACACACCAGCCCACACCTAACCTGCACTGCTCATATTAACAGTGAGGAAAGGACTTTCATGGGCATCTTTATACACACAGAAGAAGAAACCCAAAGAGGTGTAGTGGATACTCACAGCGACATAGTCTCAGAAAGAGGTCTTAAATGCATGGACAAGAGCTAGCTGAGTGACAACAGCGAAGGAATAGCAATGCCGTAGTAGGCAGAAAGAGGACCATACTCCGAAGAAGCTGGAGAGGGTGTGGGCTGACACGCACAGGTCAGCAGAGCTGAAACTTACATCTAAGATGAGGCGCAAGAGGTGAAGCCCGTGGTCAGCACGGTGCTTATAAGAGTCTACAAAACTAGAATTTTATACGACATGCACCAGAAAACAGGAATCTCAGATTGTACACCGGCTTTGAGCACCATCATTTTGTAAGGACCAAGATATATTGATTTGAAAAAAAAACAAATATGAAGACAAAAAGACCTATGAGGAGGATGCTAACCAGAGAGAGATATTTATTCAAACTGTGCACTGGTAACCTAGATGGAGAGAAAGGGAAAGAATTAAAAGATACTTTGAAGGCATCCTGGGCTCTGTACAGCTACTACAAGAACAACAATATGCATTTTATCAGTTATTGGGAATGTACTACTAACGTGTTTTGAAAATGTCACATTATTATTTCTTACTAGAAGTAATAAAAAATAGCCAAAAATAAAAATAAGAGTTCCTTTGAAAGTGAAAGCATTGGCTACCAGCACAGCCTAATAACCTTAAGTGCTCGAAAGATGTGAGTCAGTAGTGGCTCCAAGTTTTGCATGTAACGGACCCTGTTGGGTGTGCCAACCAGAGAGAGGAGGGAAGACACATTTTGTGGGGAGGAAGCTGACTGATCCTACTTTGAACTCACTAACCTTAAAGTCCAATGGAGTCATTAGAATAGCTACTGAGGCAGGCTGGTGGCTATGAAGATTTACATCATATGGAAATGAATCTGTCTGAAGATGTAAGTCGAGCTTTATTTCTATATAAATAATGTCCAAAGCCATGAGCATTCTTTCAGGTGGGTAAAGATGGGGGGAAAATTGAAATGCGGACAAACCAAAACAAATACCATGTTTAAAATGCTTAGCAGAAGAGAAGAAGATAATGAAAATAGGAGAAGGGGAAGGAGGTGAACTAAAACACGTAATGTGAAATGCGGGACACAGTTCCCAGGCAGGTAGATGTCCAGCAGCAGTCTCACTCGGCAGTTCACAATAAATAACAATGGCTTGCGTACCACAAACGTGCACAGCAGTGAGAATAACAAAGAAAGGTGACCCTGAAAGCCCAGTGCGGTGATGGGCGCCCTGCCATTATTATTGAAAACATCTGTAGTATAAAGAGAATGGTGATCTTGAAATCACGTATTTGAGGATGCTGTACAAAATGGGAATAAAAATGGAAGTATAAAATTCAAAAGTAAAACAGTCTATGTTAAAATCTGTATGGTGACTAGAACGGATTCTTGATTTCTAAAAATTCTAAGGATACTCAGTTTTTTCTTCTCTCTCTCTCTCTCTCTCTCCCTCTCTCTCTCTCTCTCTCTCTCTCTCTCTCAGGGTGTCACTAAGCAGCTTGGACTGATAGTAATCCTCCTGTCTCAGCCTCCCCAGCGCTGGGGTTACAGGTATATGTCCAAGTTCTAGGGCCGGCATGGCATGCAGTACAGAGGATCAAACCTGAGTCCTTGCAGTTGCCTGGTGGGACCTTAGGCCACCAAGCTATCCCCTCAGCCTAATGCTCACTTTTAGAGAAAAGTTTTAACCATGACCTGACCAGATGAGAAACCCATGGTATGACACACATATACAGTGCAATGGCAATAGCTTTCATTTTTATTTTTCATTGTTATTTAACATTCTGTGTAAGACACAGGAGTTGCTAGCTAAATCCACTCCATCCCCTCAGTGGGCAGTATTCCCATAATCTACGGAAAAGAGCAGGATCCGAGTTGTCTACAGAGCTGCCTGAGCTTGGTGAAACCACTGGGTCCCTTCTCTTTGTGACTTGCTCATGCACCAAAGGACACCATCTCTGCTAAAGCTGGTGCTGTGACCCAGTCGGGTAGTTAGAGCAAAACTCCTTTCTTATCTTAATATCCCTCTAATATTTCATAGTACCCCTAATATTTAAAACCATATACATAATACGTGAATGTATTCACAGCAGCTTTTAGTTTACAAACAGCCCCCACAAATTCACCTGTACACTCAGCCTCATTACAGACCCATTAAGCTCACTTGCCTGGTGCTCACGATGTCCTTTTGGCTTAGCTAATAAGGCTAATGAGATAATTTTTTTCTCTATAATGACTCAGTGCCCTGTTATCATTTTTCCCTCCTACCTTTTTTAATATAATTCTTTTCCCCAAGAAAGCTTCTGGATAGAAGGATCTAGTAGTGTGCAGAATTGTGTTGTAACATTTGTAAATACTTGACGCCCTATGTATAAATTGATTGCCACAAAGAGGTATGAGTTTTTCTTTTATGCACACATGTGAAACGCAGGTTGGCGTAAAAGACATGTTAGGTGGCTGTAAGAGAAACCACAAGGCAACGTAAGCTAAGATTACTCTAGAGACCACTCCCACTTGTGAAGGTCTCCTCCCCTCCCAACCCCTTATCTACCTGTCCCCAAATTGCTCCTAACAATGGATCCTTTTGGTCAGAGCAAAAATCTCATTCAAATTACAGCTGAGTAAAAATATTCTTCAAATAAGCTGAACAGGAAGAAACTGAACAACATATAGTAACTATAGCATAATAGAAAAACTGTGTTCTTATATTTATAACATAATTGAAATATACAAATTGGACATATTATTTCTCCTTTAATTATAGGAAAAATATCCTTTATTGAGATATTACTAAGGTTTCCTGAGTCATTGTACAGTTCAAGTATACTTTCGCTGATAATCCTATTGTCAGATTTAATAAATAATATTTTCTGGGCTTGGGGAGATAGCTTGTGGCACAAGTGCCTGTCTGATGAGTGCAAGGTCTTGAGTTCGAACCCCAGTCCTATAAAATAGGAACAATAATAATAATTATTAAGACATTTAATAAATAATATTTCTAAATAAATCTTCTCTACTAAACTCCTCAGGAATGTGGTTTGTGGTTCACTCATATTTGTCTGTTCATCACCTACACGAAAGCATTGCTAAGCACGGCCTTTCCACCTCCCGAGTTCGTCAACCCAGGCAATTCTAGAATGTTCCCAGGGTCAGGGTGCAACCACGCGCAGAAACAGGGCCGGCAAATACAGAGTCCTGAGAAGCAGGCCAGAGGAGACTCTGAATGAGCACAACAGCCAGAGAGGATCCGGACACCAACCACAGCCACGCTGAAGTCCGGAGCGAGACTGAACGGCTGTCCATCACGAAGGGAAAGTGCGGAATCAACAACCGGAGCCGGAGCAGAGGCGGAAAATCAGGTGAGTGCGGCGAGAAGCAAATGCCGAGCTGAAGAGGACCGAGGAGCCGGAGTGCGGGTCCGGGGGAGCTGACGTGGGAGGCACTGCTTGGAACTGCTCTGGGGAAGCTCAGGGGCAAGGAGTCCCACGTGAGTTCTTAGTCACTCGTGGCCAAATGTGGATGCAGAGAGGCAGCAACGTCCTGGTAAGACACACGGAACAAACTTGCAGGACTTAGGGGGCAAGGCTACGATTGCCTTCCGTCCCACCCAGAACATCTCCAGCGTTCTTCGCGATGATGTTGCTAAAAGTACCAGTGATAGCGTATAGTCTCCCTAGTGTAAGGACTCAAAACAATCAATCGATCATCAATCAATCAATCAATCAATTTTGGATGATACCAGGAATCAATCTCAGGACCTTGTGCTTTCTGCATCATCAACTCCTATAATTTTTTCAGAAGAGTGACTTAAACACAAGATTCATTTGGAAGAGAGAAAAAAAGAATGTTTATTGAAAGTGTCAATGTTTAATTGTTTGATCAGTCTTACCTATGTCTGTTGATCTAAGCTGATTGGATGACGAAAATATGTCATGCAACCATGGTTAAATTTTTCTCGTTTTGAAATTCTGTACTATACATACTCATACATGTTACTGTTTTTTCTATCTTTGTTTCTGCTATTTTTACTCTTTAAAATAAAATTAAATCTACAACAAAATAAATAAATAAAAGTACCGGTGAGCACGACATCGGACTGTTCTCCCAAGTTGCCACAGACAGTTACGTGTAAATCTGGTCATATTCAGCATTGATTGACTAGGGCTGCCTTTATCAATGACAAAGAACCAACATGTAGCTACTTTTATGTATGCGTTGGAAAGCGAGAAATGTTAATAGATGTACAAAAAAAGGAAAGTGTCACTGCAAATAGGCACAGGATTCCTCAAGGCACCCATGGTGACAAGACATCTACTGGTCTGGGCAAGAACAGGCCACCAAGGCAGTGGGCTGCTGTCTCTTTCCCTGTCACATCACCAGGGAGCTTGAGTGGTGTCTGGAGCCCTTCAGTGACGTGTTACTGATGATTTCATAAATCAGAGGGCCTTGAAGAATGGGCGGGAGAGTGTGCAGGGCCGGAACGACGCCACGCGGAGCTGGGCCGGGGGAGGGCAGGGGCGACCGGAGGAGGGTGGGTGGAAGACCTCACCTGAAAGGAATGAGGGCAGCGGAGGAGGGAAGGAGGGTGGTCCAGATAAACTTTAGATGCCATGAGAGGCTTTAGTACACCAGGAAAATAGACAAAGTGCTACAGGCTGACGGCTGCAGATGTTTGTGATTAGGGCGCTCTCTGCTCTCACCGTTCAGGACTCCACTGTATCCTAAACAGTCCGAGTTGTTTTAGTTCTCCTTAGCATGACCCAACCCACTCATCCTGAGCAGTCGCACCTGAAGCCATTTACACCCATGCTCCTAGATCTTGGGTCTTCTGAGTCATGGTCAGAGTGTGAGGAGCTGAAGCCTCCTAATGAGGTCATTGGGTTACGATATTTTGAAATGACCCAATTGGGAAAAACCCTTACGCAGCTTCCTATTTCCTGTCAATATGGTTTAGTCTACACGGTGGAGAGAAGAGTTGGGTCCGGTTTAAAGATGTAGGAGTAAATCTCATTTGGGCTTGGTGTGGCTGGCAGCTGATACTGGACAAACCTGGGAAAGTCCCTTGATTATCACTGGTTTCTATCATTCTTAAATGCCGTCTAGACAGACGCAGCCCATAAAATCTTGGGAAGCTTGTCTACTTACAGAGAAGATTGCGAGTAAGGCTTCCCCCACTCCTCTTGTTTGTAAGCTCTTTCCTTTTTTGAATTTTGTTTTCACTTTTGCTGTTTACTTTCTTTTTTTGTTTGTTTGTTTGCAGTATTTTAATGAGCAGGAAATTATTTGCAATTAATGATGGCCAATCACTACAGTGGGGAATATTCACTTATAAGATGATGACAAAGAGCCACACACCATGTTATCAGAGTGTACAAATTGCACCATAAACAGGAAGTAGTTATGCTTGGTTGGAGCAATTAAATGTTTTCTTTCTTGAAAGAAAAAAAAAAAAAAAAAAAAAAACTCCAGTGAGAATATTTTAGAAAATGGCTTTTTAATCATCTATAGAACTGCTAGAATTACTGTCTCATAACAGCTTTCAAGTACGCCATGTTCAGAATGAACTATAATCCCTTCGCATAGCCATGGGATGCTTCCCCAAGAAACCTGTTTACTTGAAACTTATTTTTAATCACAGACTTCTCATCAGCTCCTTCTCTTTTGAAATGGGATGACAGTAAGTTTCTAAGGCTGGAAGAAGAGACGCTTGGCTGGCCTGAAGAAGCGAGCTCTGCCCACTGCACGCCCTGGATTAGGGAACAGAAAATGTACACAGCTCAGTCTTTCCACCTTGCAGTTGGGCTGCACTCATCACATGGAACTTCTTGGCTGGGGTTGCAGGAAAGTTATGAGGACCTCCTACAGAGAATCTAGATCATTCCATAGGGCCACTTGAGAAGGCCACGGAAGACATTGGATTTCATCTCAGAATGATTTGTGGAACCAGAGACCTTATAAGGAAAGGAGATGGGAAAGAGAAGATGTCTGAACTGAATTTTATTTTATTTTATTTATTTTTTGTGTGTGTGGGACCAGGGTTGAATTTTATTTTTTTAAAAGGGAGCACTGAGGAAAAATAAAAAAGAGAGAGGGAGCACTAAAGCCACAAAGATACCTGCAGTCCCACAGGGACATAGGAACAAGCTGACCAATTAGGTCAATCTCCACCTTTCATTTTCAGCTGGTGCAAGAGAATACCTGAGATTGGGTCACACACCACGAAGAACAGACATCCGATTGCACTCCCAGTTTTGGGGGGCCGAGAAGGGCTAGAGCGCTGTTGCACTCACTTCTTTCCTTCTGATGTAGACCAGCGAGTGATGCAGAAGAGAAAGGGAGGCCAAATTCTCACTTGCCAGCCTGTTCTCAGGAGGACAGCAACTGAATGCATTCAAGAGGACACTGCTCCCCCAGGACCCCAAGCTGCCCTACCCACCCACCATCACTCAGCACCGACACAACGGCAGTTAAATTTTACTATGAGTTTTGGAGAAGAAAATTAGATCCAAACCATAGTACTCAGGAACCTTTCTGAGTGGGGAAGGCACACGCAGGAGCAGAGCCGTGTTCAGACATCAGAAAGTGTGCCCAGGAAGTGCCTAGTAAAAGAGAACAGGAAAGCAGTGCCAGCGCCAGCTGCATCCTGACTACCCAAGAGCCAGTCTCCAAGGACCCTGAGCTATGAGCAGGACTCTGCAAGGGTGCTGGGATCTTCACCAAGAGCCAAAGATATACAGCAGAAATATTTGGCTGAACAGTGTCAGTGATTTTTTTCATAACTGATAAGCTCTGATCATATTTGTTTTTGTTAGTTATAAATTAAAATTTAAGAGAATTTTCATAATACTACATTTTTTTTCCAGTAAGCTGAAAGGTCTGATGAGACTCAGTGTAGAGACTTACATTGGGAATACAAGTGCCAGAGACTTTTACATTGGTATTTGGACCACTATGACCAAAGCCTTTTGAAGGACTTCACTATGGTAGCTATCTGAATGGAGACATATTTTTAGAAGACATACTGAATGATAAGCCCTAAGTTTTACATATAGCCATACATATAGTTGTAGCAACCACTGTATGCATAGTAAGTTTAAAAGTAAAGAAATACGGGCCAGTGAGACTAAAGTTCCTGCTTAGGCAACTGTGGGTACCACAGTTCACTCCCTGCACTACATGCCACATCAGCCTCACCCCCAGGGCAGGCTGAGTTGGCCATAGTCCAGGCATAGTGGTGGACGCCTATATTCCCAGGGCCAGGGAGGCTGAAAGCAGGAGTATGGCCATGTCCGAGTTGCATAGTAAGCCCCTGCAACAACTAAATACATGAAAGAAAGAAAGAAAGAAAGAAAGAAAGAAAGAAAGAAAGAAAGAAAGAAAGAAAGAAAGGAAGGAAGGAAGGAAGGAAGGAAGGAAAGAAGGAAGGAAGGAAGGAAAGAAGGAAGGAAGGAAGGAAGGAAGGAAGGAAGGAAGGAAGGAAGGAAGAAAGAAAAAGGCCAAGTAGTTCAGTGGATTAAAGTACCTACAAGCAGGCACAGGCCTGGGGTTTGATCCCTGGGGCCTACCATGCTGACCCTGCCCCCGGGGCATGCTGAGACAGCAATGGAGACTGAGTGTGTTGGTTACAGCTCTTGGGAGGCTGTAAACAGGAGGATCACTATAACTCTCATCTAGTAGAGAGACCTGAGCACCCTGAAGGCCCTTCCCTAAAAATACAAAAGAAAAAAAAAAGGAAAAAAAAAAAGAAAAAGAAAAGAAAGACAGAAAGTTAATAAAATGAAAAGCAACATCTAAGATTCAAAAAGGTAAAATGAGTGAATTGTAGCAGGAAAAATATATACAGATGGACACCTCTTCCATCTAATTTCATAAGTTAAATTTGTAATAAGAGATCATTCTTCCTGACCAAATAGATTGCTGTCACTTTCTAATTAGGGAAAAAGTATTATCAAAGATGCAAAATGCACCAGCAAAAAGACATGGAACCTAATTTTAAATTTAAAAAGCATCCAGCCAAATTTAATTTTTTTCTCTTTACCATCATCATAGTGTAAATTCTTAACCTAAAATTGTGCTCTTCTTGATCTTTCCCATACCTCCACCATGTTGATTCAACTTTACAATCTTCTTTTTCATGTAATATGTATTTCATGTAATATTATTCATATATGTATTCATATATGTATTCAAATATGTATTTCATATAATATTATTTCATGTAATATGTATATATATATATATATATATATTTTTTTTTTTTTTTTTTTTTGTACCACTACTTTGGTGGCTATATGTTTCATTTAATTAGAGTGGTACTACGGTGTAAAAGTAACTTGCTAAGTCTCAAACTAGGGCTTACTTTTGATTACTTGGAGATTTTATAGTCTTGGGACACCACCTGCCTTTTCAGTTTTGTGTGTGTGTGTGTGTCTTTCCAAATGTTCCTTACTACTTGGTCTCTACCTCCCAGGTTGCATGGCTTCTAGGTAGATGTGTAATGGTTTTCTCACAAGGGCTATAATTCACATATTAAGTACCTGCTAATGGCTCATGCATTAAAGGTTTGGTCCTCATCTGGCACTGTGCTGAAAATGGTTAAAACTGCCATAGGTGGGTTACTGAGAATGTGTTAGGTCATGTGGTGTACCCTTGGGGCACCCTGGGAACCCAGGCCCCTCTTCATGTCTCTCCCTCTTTACTTCCTCCAGCTGCCGTGAGATAAACAGGATGCTTCCTGCACTTGCTTCCAGCAGAATGGGTTGCTTGGCCACAGGCCAAGTGACCATGAACTGAAGCCTCCAAAGCTGTGAGCCAAAATAAACCTTTCCTCTTGTATAACATGACTTACCTCAGGTATTTTATCACAGTGATGGAAATCTAATAGCATGAGTGTCAATTATTCCTTTCCTTTTCTAAACAATATGATTGGAAGAGATGTCCTTATGCTTCCATGGAAAGAAGCGCCAAAACATACCTGCATGTGGTCACCTTGGCAAAGCCAGTTTCCCTTATGGGATAGGAGTTGAGTTTCATGCCCTTAAATACACACGATAGGTTACAGAAATGAATACTTTGGGGCTGTCACATGGATGCTTTCATGTTCAGTAGCTTTAGAGCCAGTGAATTTTCCAGTTAAGCCCAGGTATCTGGTATGGATAAATAGCATTAGGTGCACTCAGTCATGTGCACTGGATCAAGGTCACATGATCTGCAGCAGAACTGGAGAAGTTTTCTAAACTTCTACACTGCTGAATAAATACACTTGATCAGATTAAAGAAGTGCAATTTCTTTTTCCACAGAAGACCTGGGGATCTAACTCAGGGTAAGTCCTGCTGTGAAGAGACCATAGATTAGACAGAACTTATGAACTAGCAAATGACCAAACAGGATACAAATCTCAGCTCCATTTCCAAGTTCTATTTGCATTTTTGTTTCCAAGAAGGCCTCTTTGCAGCAGAAGTAGAAAGAAGCAATGCGCTTGAGCTCCCTGACGTGTGGTGTCATCTGAAATCCGCACAGGAGACCTGTCTACCGCTGTGCTTCATTTCGGTATATGTTTTCTATGATTAATTTTGTTTTTCTTCAGTACATCAAACTTTCTAAGTTGTTTGCATTTTGCATTTTTTTGTTGTAGATTAAAGCAAATTTATGGCTCCTAAGAATGGAATTGTTTTAAATTCGAGTTCAAAATGCTCCCCATCCCAGCAGATTATAGGACCAGTTCTTTTACCTGATGTTAACAATTACACACACACACACACACACACACACACACACACACACCCCTAGAATTTCTTGAGAAGTCAAGAAATTACTGAGCCTGAATAGGCTAGCATAGCTATAGTTAGCATTTTGTGGTGCTGTTAATATTTTTAAAGCTATAGTTGTGCTAGTGTAGTTCTGCCTTAGTAATCAGTAGTAATCTAGGGTTTTTATATTACACTGTTCCAAATATACTGGAAAATAACAGATGTGCTTCTCCTCTGACATCATGGTCTTTTTGTTTTGTTTTTATTCAGTACAGGGCCTGCAGGGTGTACAGGGTTTCACTATGTAGCTTGGACTGTTGTATGTTATTATCCAGTGCCGAAAGAAATGACGAGACGATCCGATAAGTGTAGCTTCGGAGGTCTCACTGAGACCTGTCTCTCTCAAAGGGAGCCCAGAACTCCCTCTGGAAGCACCTCTTTTTTATTTAGAATTATAAACTTTGTTGACCTTCACTGTTTGTTTAATGCTAGGTTCACACAGTTGTTAAAAGGATCACAAGGAGGGAGGAGATACTCACCGACATCTCAAGTAAGGGCGGAGACATCAGTCAGGATAAGCTGTTACCCGCCTTTTTTAAACCCCAGTTTTTCTGGAATCCCTAAGTAACAGATTACAACCTGCCCTAAGCTTCGTTTATTGTTCTCTGCTTCTTGAGATGCTAGGTTCTTATCTCTACCTGGACTCCTAGTGATCCTCCTGCTTTCAGCCTCCAAGCGCTGGGATTACAGCTGCATCACCATGCCCAGTCTCAATCGCCATCTCAACATGCCCCAGCGGCGGGACCGGCACAGCAGGTGGGGACTGAAGCCCTGCCACTGCACTCTGCCTAAGGGGGCACTTTAGTCTGCTGAGCTATCTGGCAGGCCCTAATATTATAGTTATTAATAGATTCACTGCTTGGTTTTGCTATTTGGTAAAGTAATAACTAAGTATATGCATTATGTCAAAATCCTTTACATTTTGATTCCTATAATCAATTTCCTCTGTAGTCTCTACAGGTTAACACTACAGGATAGTAACGTTCATTTGCTGAATTGGTACATAAATGTAACATATTTTGATAACCTTGATGCTTTTACGCCATTCTTGCTGTTTTTTTTCTTCTCGCTGACCTCCTACCACATTTCTAAGAGTCTATCTTCCAGTTTTTCGCCATCACACCTTTACTTTGGTCATGTATATGTACATTGGCTTCTCATAAAAAAGCAAACATATTTTATTTTATATATGCTTCTGTCTACCTGTGACCACTGTCTCTCCTCTGTCATCTGAAAAATTTTGTGTGACCTGGAGTGTGGTTTGCTAACTCTTTGTCATGGACTCCCTGACAATCCTATAGAGTACATGGACTCACACTTTGGAAATAACACTTATAGAAGTAAAATGCAAAGCACAGCCCACCTCTCTGTCAACAGATGAGTTGATAAGAATATGTTAATGCATGTTATATAGAATTTTGCATCACAAGTTCTAATTTTATATTTATTTACTTAGTAGAGGGTCTTGCTATGCAGCTTGGACTCATAGGGATCCTCCTATCTCAACCTCCCCAGCACCAGGATTACAGGCACAGGCCACCAAGCTCTGTTTTAGTGGCCAGCACAGTGTGCACCTGGGGTTCCAGGTCCTGCATAGCGTGTGGTGTCAGCTGCAGAACTCAGGTCCTTGTGCTTGCCAGGCAGATGCTTAGACAGCTGAGCTATCTCCCCAGCCCTCTAATTTTAAAATAGGGAAAAAGTCACTGTCAATTTTGCATAGCTTCTTCCGTGTTAAGGCTCCAGTGAAACTTATAATACTTATATCTTCCCACTAAATATTTTCCCATTTGTACAACTAGCTGAACACAGAGTATGTCTTTGCTCCAGAGCAAGGGGTTAAGGAAGATAAGTTAAATACAGCTCATCATCCTGCTGGTACAGGCATTGCGGTCCAGCTGAGTTGGCTAAGTGATGACTTAGAAAACAACTGGAGAGTTATCATGTTCTGAACCCTGAAGGGTGAAACACAGGAACAAAAGAAGAGATGAGAAAAATAAAAGAGACAAAGGCGTGGACCCCAGACATCGGGCAAGCTTGTGTGGAGGAATGAGGCTTAAGCTGGGAAAAGAGGCCAGGAGCCACGGGAGAGACAACCTCATGGCAGGATGAGTGGATGAAGCAGGGCAGCCGGGAATGGTGATCTTCTGTTTTTCCATCCCAGTTTATTTTTTTATCACAGCACATTAAAAATTCAGCATGTTTGTATTTCCTTCATTAAAACAATGTCCAAGGAAAATATAAGACCAGCAGTTTTATTTTACTCTACTAATACATCCACAGTGCAAAGGGGATAGCACATGGTATGCAGTAGATGCTTGAGAAACATTTGTGAGAAGAAAGAAGAGACAGAAAAAATGAGGAGAGGAAATATGGGAAGAAGAGAGGGAGGCATTGTGGGTATGGGCTGAGAAAAAGGAAGAGTTTGAATGCAGCGATGCATGGGGGGAAAGGAAACATACATGTGGCGTGGTTAATCCACCAACCACACCCATAAGTGAATAAATCTTTATGATCAGGTACTGGGCGCCAAGCTCAGCCAATAAGCTACTGGCATCGTAAGTAGCAAACTCATCCACACTGAAGTCTTTCACAGGGGCTTAAAATGTTAGTCCTTCCTTGATAATTACTGGCTTGATAGCTCCTGCCTCACCTTAATTTGAAAAACAATGATTCTTTATTGGCATGGGTAGGTTTTAGAAAAATAGAAATATAAATCTCTTTCCTTAGGAGATGTTTACGATTGTGCAGGTGCAGAGCTGGCTGATGGGGCCTCACTGTACACTGGTGGACAGTTTCGTAGGCTCCTGGGGCTGGCATGGCCAGTACTTTGTCCAACACACACTAAGAGCCAGGAACAAGATTTTATTTTTATTTTTTTAATTTTGTGTATTCTGTACAGAGTCTCACTACACACCTCAGACTCATTGTGTGATCCTCCTGTTTCAGCCTGCCCAGTGATGAAATCAGGAATACAACTCCAGGTCCTGCCCCTTGCCTGGGAAGACGCTTAGACTGCTGAACTAGCTCCGTGGCTCAGAGCCAGGAACAAGTGTTACGACGGCTTCCCAGGCTCAACTTGTTCAGAAAAATTAAATACAACAAAATGTTCGGAGTTGTGCAACTCTTTGGAAGTAATCTAATTCTTTTAATTAGATTAATAGGAATTAATCTGATTTTTCATGAGCTAAAAACAATGTCAGTAAGAGGTGACATTTGTCCCAGTAGCACATAGCTTTCTTGAGTGTCAAGGTCACTTTGTCTATCACAGGCTCCAGAATTCTTTTTTTTTTTTTTTTTTTTTTTCTCCAGAATTCTTAAAGTGTGGTTTGACCCATGCCATCTCAAAATGTTACCCTCAGCTACCCTCTTGCCAGGCAAAGGGTGTCACTGCTTGGTATGTGTATTTGTTAAATAAACATTGTTAATTGAAAGAAAAGAAAGGAAGGAAACATACATGGGTGGATGGATGGATGGATGGATTACATTTACTGATGTTTTTGTGTAAGATCGTAGGTTCTACCGATTATAGAATTAATCATCACCCATCTAAAAATTTATAATCACAGGAGGAAGCAGCTTCTAAACTGTCTTTTTATAATATTTTAAAAAGATGAGGATTATATATGCATGTGCATATGTATATTGCTTTAAGAGGTTACATATTAACATCTATCAATATCTACAATGCAACCATTCTAATTAAGATTTGCAGTATAAGCATAATAATAGCAACTTGCTACAACGGAAGTGTCATGAAGTCAGAATTTAAAAGATCAAATCTGCATACGAGCCCTATTTATTTTACCCCCTTCCCGCAGTTCTGTCGCTACAGAGAAGGGATGTCCCTGTCGTGCTCATCATGGCGCCAGGGAGCTGCTTGGAGAGGCGGCAGTACCTGGGCACGCACACCGTACGCAGGAAGAGGCACTGTCGCGATTCGTAATTTCCCGATGTGCCAAATAATGACCTTGGGCCATGTGCAAACATTAACCTTGTATCTCGCACAGTCACGTAAGTAATTGTCATTCCACAGTCCCTAGGACGTGGACCTAACGTTAATTATTTGCACTGTTCTCTAAGAAGGACTTACCTTCTCACTCAAGTTATCTTTCTGGTCACTTAAGTGCGTAATAAAAATTACTAATGGTAACAGGAGGACAGAGTTGGGAATTGATCTGACAACTTGGAAAGTTGAACCCAAGTGAACTTGCACCATGGGAGCGTAATGAGCTGCGAACCTGGGGTTTCTTTCAGAGTACCCCTGGGTGTATTTCATGTGTTACCCTTCATCACCTGCTGCGAGATTTGAGACATAAAAAAAGAAAAAAAAAAAAAACATGAGGGGCAGTATGTCGGGGAATGGGAATTCTCTGTAAACGCCCACGTCCAATGATTTCCAGAATAAGCCAGGGTTCTGGTCCACGTTCTTTCACTGAGCCAGAAGGCGACTCCAGTACCGGATAAGATGGGTGCTAGCCCGAGTCTAGACCATGCAGTCTCTCCAGCTTGGTTTCCCTGTTGGATTAAACCAACAGTAATCAACCCAAAGGATGACAGCATGTGTATTATACTTTCTAGGTATTCGAAGAGTAAAGAATCAAGCACCTCCGAAAGACTTAAAAGGTTATCCACAAACTTCCAAGAAAACACCCACACACGGGTAAATCAAGCAGGTGTGCGGAACGGAGCGGCCTCGCATCGTCGTCTCCAGTTCAGGGCAGAGATGGGTGCTAGGAAGTTACAGCCCTCGGGCACAAGGCTGTGTGTGTAGTGCGCATGCGCATATGTGAGAGCGGCCAGGAAAAATTTACAACCGTGGGACTTCTGATGAATGAAGGCATTAGAATAGCAGATGTAGAGTGCAGGGGTAGAAAGCAAGGAGCGGAGCAGTCAGTGCCTTGGAGCACCAGGAAATGGGGCCAGCATGCTGAAAGTCGTCAAGGTGCCTGGTCTGCGAAAGTTGTAATGTACAATAAAGCACTTTGATACTGGCCGTAAAGAAGAAAAAAAAAAAAAAAAAAAATCCTGCTTGCAGCCTTTCCTGAAAACCTCACAGCAATACCTCCAGCAGCTCCCAAAGGGGAAACGGGCAGTCATCATCCGCGGCGTGGGGCGAGGAGCTAACGGTCTCCGGCACAAGACACAGGCTGTGAGAGGCCTGGGTGCTCCGCGTGGCCACAGGCTGGGTGCTGCGAGGACACTGTCGCTGCCTCAGTCTCTGCCACCCTGCCTCTGCCTCAGTCTTCTCCCTGGAACCCATTTATCCGGAAAGACCTGTTATTCCTCAGTCCTAACTCCCTAGCCTGCAGCTGCACGTCCCCCAAGTCGTACGAGGAGACAAGCAGGATGCCCACGCCTGCCCACGCAGGAGACTCAGCCTGAGGCCCCACGCAGGCAGAAACGGCGCTTCTGCCTCAGAGTGGAGGAAATGCAGGCACAGTTTGCATAACGCCTCACACGCCGCTCCTTAAGTTAGCTTCGCCTTGGTCACCCCTTCAAACTGTGCCTGTCTGTACAGGCAGCTTGCTTGTAAATTAACATCGTTGTTCACTCAGGGAACTAGCGAAAAGGATGGAACAGGCAATTTATCATTATTGCTAGGAGGGATCTTCCTGAGAACTGAAAGGTTCTAACTGGCACAAGCTCTTCAAGATAGAAAATAACACATAAAAATGCTACTGTAGTCATTTGACCTACATTCCAGTGGAAGGAACAGTTGTTACGTGGGCGATTATCTCAAGTTTTGGATGCATTTAAATAAAGCTGATTCTACCAATAGATCATCTAGCCGTATTTTTCGTCCAGCATACAGGTTAGAACAGGAGGGTGTGCAAATGAGTTATTTCTTATGAAAGTAAATGTTTCAAAAGAAACAAAAAGCACTTCGTTCCTTGAAATGCACATACCGGTAACATTCAAGACTATAGAACTTTAATGCTTCCTCCCGAAGGTTTGTTTCTAAGCTATTAATTTGCTATCATGTTTGGGGGAAACTTGTCAAGCTCAAAATTTTTCTTCTCCCTCTCGGATCTGCGAAGTATGCACACATTTGAATTATGACTTTCCTACAGGAAGTAACAGCTGTATGTGCAAATCATGCATATAAATCAATTACCAAGGCCTATGTACTATAAATGCACCCATTAATTAAGCAATGTCAGATGCTCTGAACCATGAAGTTCATTACATCTTTAGCATTCAAAAACCAAGGATTGTTTGAAGAAGAAATACTAAGTTTACCTAATAGTTAATGAAATTAAGCCGAGTTGTTGCCAACATTCTTATTTTATGCCTAATTCAGTGTTTAAATGTTTATGAATAAAACACTAACTGCTGAAAGCAGATATGTTGAAATGTAATTACTGGTAAGTTATAACGCACTTGAGGACTCATTATACCAGACTTGGGAGTTTTAAGATCACCAGTGGAACACACTCTCCAAAAACAGAGTTTTTATGGTCTAAAAGCTGGAAAGACAGAAATGCTGTTGAATTTGTCCTGGCTGAGTGGAAATTTTGATGATCATGGTGCTATGATTTATGAGTATAACATTTTCCAGTCATTACGTGGTCGCATTTCAGCATTGTGACATGATTTGCATATGTGACTATCCCAGCAAATTAGCTTCTGATGACTGCCGCATCTGCCTGGATAAAGAAGCCCTTATCTTAAAATCAGTGCAGCTGCTACTCAAAAAAAAAAAAAAAAAAAACCTGTTTGAAACAGAAATGTTCAGTTATGTTTCCCTTTGAAATCTATATGCAGTGACTGGACACACATGGGTTCAATTTCAGGGATAAATACATGCTTGAAATGACTAGGTTTACACATCTGTAGACATTTTAACATCCCTTAAGTTGTCTACCTCACAAAGACTTCCTGGATGGTCAGAGTGGCCCTGACACCTTTTTTCCCACACCCCTCTGTCTGGGCTTGGAAATCCCCTGACTCTTTCCGTCTGCCCCCAGTAAATTGCTTCTTCCAGCCTCCTACGTAGAAACCAAGTTCACTTATGGCTTAAAGTATGAGAATGCTTGTTCACACACACGGGTGTGTGTTTTCTATATGCGCATACATATGATATCAATATTCCTAGGTTAGCTGACTCTAGCTCTCAGAACTCGGTTTAACTCTAAGAGTTAAATAAAATGTTGCTCGCAATTGCAGAGTCCTGGAAAAACAAAAACAGTTTCATTTCATATTGTGTTTGGGTTTTCAAAGGCTTGCATTTCATAAACACAGACAGATATTTTTACAAGGAAATGGCTCAGATCATCCAGAAGAAGCTAATTGTACAATATTTGGAAATAAAGAATATTCAGAAGTAGTTTTCCAAATGTTACTTGCCTGTCCTATTAGTCTCCCTGTCGTTAGGCACTGAGTAGATTATTTCATTCCTATCCTTCTATAATATATGTGAGCTCTTTTTTCCAAGAAAGAGGCTGTACTCTTTTGTTCTTCAATTTCTTTATCCAAAATAATTCTGAGTAACTCCATTTTCTTATTTCTTAACAGTCTTTACAAAATTAGTGCACTCCAGTCATCAGCAATGTTGACATAATTCTTGCATCTTTCTCTTGTTTTCATACACTTTTAGGGTGTGTCTTTTAAAAAAAATTTGTCCTTTCACATCTGAAATTATTCCAAAATCCTTTTAACATATAATCACATTCATAACATCTCTTACTTCATGTGATTAGATGTAATTCAAATTAGACAAATGATATATCCTTTCATCATTCTCAAGGTTTCTGTAAACCAGAATTATTTTGGTTTTCCATCTGATGAAAAGTTATTCTTTTTTAAAAATTTTTTATTTTCTTTCTTTATTTTTTTCTTGTTTCAGAATTTTTTTTGTTTATTTATTTTTATGGCTGGCTCAGCCTGCCCTGAGGGCAGAGCTGGCGCAGCATGTGGTGCCGGGGATCAAACCACGGTCCCTGCAGCTGCCTAAGCTTTCCTAAGCAGGCTCTTTAAACCACTGAGCCATCCTGCCGGGCCCTTTGTGTGTGTGTATGTGTGTGTGTGTGTGTGTGTGTGTGTGTGTGTGTGTAACTGGAGATTGAACTCAGGGCCTTGTGCTTGCCAAGCAAGCTCTTATTCTCCTGAGCTATCTTCCCTAGCCCCTGATAGAAAGTTATTCTAAGGATTGGAAAGACAACTCAGTGGTCAAAGCCCCTGCTTGGTGAGCAGAAAGACCCAGATTCAACCTCAGGTTCCATATGCTATTCTGGCCACCGAAACTGGGTGTGGTGACACACGCTTATAATTCCAGCACTGGGCAGGCTGAGACAGGAGGATTGTTGTGAGTTTAAGCTGTGTAGAGAGACCCTGTACTAAATAAATAGGTAAATAAATAAATAACTATTTGTAAAAGCTATTTTTAAAGTATTAGGAAACATATATGAATCAACCCAACACTAAACTCCTTTGTTATTTTTTTTTAAAGTTTTTATAGTGCCAGGGAGGAACTACAAGGCCTGGCACATGTGAAGCCAGTGCCCTAACACTGCGCTGCGCTGCTCTCTGCTGTGAGTGCAGAGCGACTTCCCAATGTTCACGACTTCAAGCTTCTTTTGCACTGAGTGCTCCAGCCTTCCCCGCGGTATCACATGATGCTATAATATTTAATAGCGAGCACCAAACTTTAATATTTGATTGTAATTTATTTACATGCTCATCATTATTTTTCTAAATTTTTCCACAGTTGTGAAGTTCATTGGAAAATGGACGAAAACTGTATCCTGTGTTCTCTGATTTTCTTGCAGGCCTTCAAAATCACTAGAAATACAGTCTAGCTAGTATGGCTTAACGCAAGTGATACTACGAGAACCCTCCTACCTGTAGCTATTACTTTGGATACATCTATAAGGTGGAAAGAAATATTAAACTTGTCCTGATTCAATTTCATAGGCAACTTTATGAGTCAAGATTTTGGGGTAGCAAGTTCTGTCCCTGTCTGGCTTGCTCTCAGTGGCATTAAAAAAAAAAAAAAACAAAAAAAAAAACTTTGCTTATTTATGTTATGGCCAGCTCAGCCTGCCCTGGGGTGGGACTGGCACAACATGTGGTGCCTAGAATCACACCACGGTCCCTATGGCTGCCTAAGCAGGCGCTTTAAACTGATGAGCTGTCTCACCAGCTCCTTTCACTGGCACTTTAAAGCAAGACCTCCATGACGTCAGTGTGTGCTGTGGCCTTCGATGAGGTCAGTGCTGACACTGGGGCCTGCCCATGTTTAAAACCCAAATTATCACTTTCCTAAATATCTAGGGAAGGATGATTTAGAGTTGTGGACTTAAGCTCGATGCCTATTCTTAATCGAAGTCTAAACCAAATAATTCCTCTCAACTAGTTGAGTTCATTGGCTCACTTCTAAAGAAAAGCATTGTTTGCTTCTCTGATGCATAAAGATCCTATAAAGTCTCCTGTCCCTAAAAGATCCTATAAAGTCCCTTTGTTCCCTGTTGTCTTGGTCCTCTAGACAGCCAGCCTGCCTGATGCCCCCAATACATCTTTTACTCGCGTCAGAATGCCTGGCCTGGTTGATCGCATGGGTTTGGACCCAACATTTAGGTCAACGTAGGTTAACGTAGAAAAAGACAAAAATTAGTGTAAAGATAGAACTATCAGAAGGCTGAACTTGATTGCAAAATGGCTCTCTACAAGGAGTTCAAGGGAATCTCAATGCTTAATAACATAATTAATCATTAAAATGACTCAATACACATAAGTAGAGTAGTTACTGGGAATATATTTTGAGTAGCCATTACATAAACTTACTTTTCAAATGTTACAATTACTGCAATATCGTAGTTGGGAGATTATGTTTTCAATTCACCCAGAAAGAATTATTTTGAGAAATGGCTTGAAACCAACACTTGGCAAAAACTGTGGTCTATTAATCATAACAGGCTCCAAATGGTTTTGATGGCAAAACATTTGAGATGTTTAATCAGGTGACTCGCAGAGGAATTAGTGAGATCCTGCCTGCTGGTCAACCACCACCGTCTGTCATGGTTGAGTTAGTGGTGAGAGTGTCATAAATCTGGGAGAAGTAGACTTCACCATCACCTGAAACCGGTGTCTGTAAACTTTCTTGCTAAAATCAGGCCATGGAAAATTATGACCCTGGTCCTCTACCATTAACATTTCTAACAGATTAGCTCAGAGTCTTTAGAAACTTGCAACATATTGGGAACCCTGTAATGTGCCTTAGATTTCAATATAATAAGATTTGTTGTCATTTTAGTCATGCCATCCATAAGTGAGCTTTTTAGATTTTTAGCAGGAGGTAATTACGCACTAAGTTGAAGATTTCTCCTTCTATGTACTATAAGCGATCAACATTTTCTTAACTAAGTTGCGCATTCTCTTTATAGTCAATTAGTTTTATTTACATTTCAGAACCTTCCTTTATTATCTCACTAGGGATACAATTTTGGGTTTAAGATGTCAAGAAAATGATGTTTCGAATGTTAAAGAAGCACTTATAATTAAAACGTCTTATAAATCAAAGATTGAATTAAAATATGCTTATACTATGTTTATGAATATGTATTCCATAAAAAGCCATAGATGGAGGCCCATTGCAATTCAACAGAAGTGTCTAATGATTTAGACCCTTATAGGCTATGAGCTGGACTTAGGGTAGCATTCAACACGGGGATAAGAGACTTAGGAATAAGCAGGTGGTAGCTTTTTATTGGAGAAACAGTAGCAGATCTGAAGCTCTGGGCTGCTCATGTTAGTTTCTTGAGACTATCCTAACCAAGCATTATAAACAAAGTGATTTACACAGCAGAAACTATCTCTGAGACTTGGAGGTCAGAAATCTGAATTCAGGGCACTGAAGATGGGAGGGGAAGGGAGGTAGAAGAGACGAAAGGGAAGGAAAAAGGATCAAGATGCTGTTGTGTCGTACACAACAATTCCCTCCAGTGAATGCATTTATGATGCACAACAAACATACGCTGATAAAAAGGGAAAATTTCAGAGATGGTTCCATGTGAAGGCCATGACACAGAACCTGCCCGATCCCTTTCTCCCTGCTTCTTACCGTTTCCTGGCAACACTTCGCATTTCTTGGTGTCAGATCTCAGCCTCAGCGGTCACATGGCATTCTCCCCATGGGCATGTCTGCTTGCTTCCCCCTTTTGAGAAGGACACTGGTCCTACTAGAGGAGGGCCATTGTACCGTAGTGGGATCTCAGTGTAACTAATTCTTTCTTCGGTGGCTTTCCTTTTCATATACAGGGCCATTCTGCGGTACCCTTTTCTATTCTTAAAGGTATTTGGCATCTGAACATCATCCTTTATTTTCTGTAACATTTCACAAGCCAACATGCCACATTGTCTTGCTCTCTTATTCTTTGAACTTGGGCAACTTGCTTCTCTGTAAGTCTTAGTTTCCTTGTTGCTGAGTAGGTGAAACTAACAGCACCCATGTTATTGGTTTGTTTGAGGTTTAACTATGCTATACTTGGAGAAGGTTAACTAAGTACATTTCAGCTATTATTAGCAGTAGTGGAAGAGTATATCTTGTCTATAACTTTATTTATACACCATTACTAATTTCACTTAATCTTAGTTTCTTCCCCACCTAGGAAAATGTTTGAAAATTATCCAAAGGGAAATTTGCCATAAATTCTGCTGTATACATATATAATGTAGTATTTCTCAGCCATAAAAAGGATAATTTTGGTTCACTATAAGAAAATGAATGCATCTTGATACCAAAAATTTTAGTGAAACAAATCACACATGGAGGTTTAAACATTGCATGTTTTCTGTCCTATGAGAAACACAAACTGTAAATAATTTAAAGAAAAAAGAAATTGGAAGCCTGATTTTTCAAAACTTCTTTGTACGATCATGCCTAAGGAGAGTCACCTACAGAGAAAACACTCTCCCAGGCTTTCACAGAGAGCAAACTGGTCAAGCAATGGCTGTGACTCATCCAGAGGCCTGACACTGACAAAAACTCTACAAAAAACTATGCATGGTTTCAAAGTAAATCCGAGAGGATTTGACTGACCTTGGGAGATACAAAAGTTACATGTTTTGTTATACAGGCCTTGTTTTAATTTGGCCTTAACCACCCAGAAGAAAATTTTAACCATGAGGCATGAGATATAAAGCTAGATTAGTATGCTAAGTTATGAAATGCTTAAATCAACAGCTTCCATCATTGCCAGTTTTGCCAATAACCTGCAATTATGGAACATTGGACTATGTATACAACTACTTTCTCTTACCTCAGTGAGAAGAAAATTTTTGTACCAATAATGATAAGAAAAGTTATCATGTCTACACCTGGTGCTTATATAACTACTACGAGAACAACAGTATGCATTGTTTTAATTGTTGGGAGTGTACTACTAATGTGTTTTGAAACAATCACATTGTTATTTCTTATTAAAAGGAACAAAAATAAATAAATAAATAATAAAATAAAACACAAAAAAATTCTTTATATGTTCTAGACAGAAGGTCTTTGTCTAAAGGAGAGTTTGCTATAATTGTTTACCAATCCATGGGTTTTCTCTTTACTCTGTTGGTGAAATCTTTTTCTGCAGAAATTTTTCAAAAAGATGAGATCCCAATTACTGATTCTTTGAAATATTTCCCATGCAGTTTGATTTTTGCTCATGAGCTCTTTATCTTCCCCCGTGTTCTTCAGGTTTTTAATCTACTTTTTCCTCTAGAAGATTTAGTGTTTCAGCTTTAATATTTAAATCCTTGATCCATTTTGACTGTAGTATTGTGCATGGTGATAGTCATGGATCTAAGAGGCTATCTTCTTTCCAGTGAACATGTTTGCCTCACTCGTCAAAGCCTAATTTGAATTTAGCATCATGTAATACAGCAGCCACTGTTGAATCCCTATTCCTTTGTTTAGTAAAATCTTATATCACTTCCAATGCTGTATTTTTTCTATCACTGTTTTGCATTCTTTAAAAATAAAACAGAAAAAATGAAAGGTAGACAACAGGAAAAGGGAAAGAAACCTTTTGCAAATTGAGAAAGATCTAGAGAAAGGAGGAGGAGAGAGGGGAGGCAAAAGAGAAGCAGAAAAGATTGAGCTGGCATATGTACCTGTCTCAGTGCTCTGCAAGGAGTGTAATGCTCAGGCTTTGTATTAGTCAGGGCTTATGGGGGCCAACTGGAGAAGAGACAATGGCTTCAGTCTGCCCTGGAGTCAGGGAGGACCCAGGAGAAGGCCTGGAGTTTGTGGCAATTTCCCATATATTCCCAGTGTGAAGGACAGAGTCTGCTCTTAGGATTCTGGCTGAAAGGCCACTGATGAATGCCCAGGAAACCACCAGAGCTCCTGGCCAAAATCTGTGTCAAAGAATAGAAGATGAAGTTGAGGACGAGAGTTCTTCCCAAGAAGACAGCAGCCATCCTGGGTGAAGCAAAGTCCAGCTGGAGAGAACAGCAAAGCTCAAAATCCTCCCCTCAAGTTTCCCCTTTCCCAGAACCATGCATTTTCAGTTCAGCTGTGTGTTCCCATCCAAGCTGACTACTAATTAAGTACCACATGCATCATAAATGCATATTAATAAAATAAAACTTTGCTGAATAAATTTGTTTAAAAAATATTAGTAATAGACAATGGCTACTCCCAAAGTATTCTAGAAATGCTTCAACATATTCATGTATAGATCTAGGTGATTCAGGAGTGACATTTCACATGAAATACACACCATCGTTGCTCAAAGTACTAAGAAGCAAGAATAATATTTATATCTTCCCCTTGCATATACAATAGGGGAAACTTGCTCAGAATTTAATTGGAGGGCTAAGAATATAAGGTTAATTGGAGGGCTAAGAATATAAGTTTACAGACCAAAAATTAGAGAAATAAGAAAAGGGCTATAAGGATAGCCAATATTCTGGCCCTAGCCCTTCAAGGTCAGTGAGGACTCAGGACAGAACAGAACATGTGCTGTAATATCCTATAACTCAGTGGTTTCCAAAATTTTCTGTTCAAGGAGATTAAGGGAATGCAGAGGAAAGGGATTGAAGGTAAATAGTGTGCCTAACGAGTCACTTGGAGAGAAAACATTCTCTAGAGTTTTCAAAAAGACCAAATTGGTCAAGCAACCGCCATGCCTCATCCAGATGGCTGACACTGACAACAGTTCTACAAAGCACTGTACGTGGTTCCAAAGTAAATCCTGAGGGGATTTGACTGAACTTGAGAGATACAAAAAATACCTGACATGTTTTATTATGCAGGTCATGCTTTAACGTGCCCTTGACTACCCAGCAGAAAAGCTTAAACATGATCCATAAAACTTAAGAGTAGTTTAGTATACTGAGCTGTAAAAGGCTAAAGTCAACAGCTTCCAACATTGCCAGTTTCGCCAGTAGCACACTGCAGTTATGGAACATTTGACTATGTATACAACTACCTTCTCTTAGATCAAAGAGAAGAAATGTATTGTATCAATAACCATTAGAAAGTTTATCATGTCTACACTCTGTGCCCTGTATAACTATAATGAGGACAACAATATGCATTGTATCAATTATTGTGAATGTTCTACTGACATGCTTTGAAATTGTCACTTTGTAATTTCTTATTAAAAGTAATAATAATATTTTTAAAATGAGGTTAAACAGAGTGTGGGGTTTGCCTTGCCAATGAGGTACATATTTCTACAATTTTAAAAATCCGAAACCTTGTGTAATAGTTCCTGAAAACAATGTACCAATGAGGGCAGTTAGTTACTCAGCAGAAGTCAATCTGTCATAGCAAGGGAAGCTTCATTAGTTTTTCTTTCATAATTAGCTATAACTGCATCAAAAATTATTAGCTATAATGGAACAAAGGGTCTCTGGCAAGCAAACCCACATGAATACTTACTGTGAATAAATTAAATTGAAAAAATCCTTGATTAAGCAATATACACCTAATTTCACATAAAAATGCTGATTTCTCCCTGAAGAACAACTACAAACTCCATTAAAATAGGAACATTCCATATGAATATCAATTAATCAAAAATTCATTTATGTGATATCCCTGACTAGAATGAAAAGCATACACAATTTCGCATATTAAAAAAAAAATGTGAACTACTATCAGTGTCATGTCTAAACACCAATCCAATGGTCAAATACAATTTAAGCTGCTTATCCTATAAAAATGATTCCCTTTTGGAGAATTCCCCTTCATTGCTGGAGTCAGAGAATACTTTTTCCATATTAATGTGCTGCAAATATTCGATGGCGCACGGGAAGCTGTTCATCTTCATAATGTTTTTAAAGGACGCTTTGGCTGTGAGTTATTGGCTGGGGAATGAAGGGGGTGAGAGCACGAGGAAGAGTGGAAGCCACCAGAGGCAGAGCACAGGCTTCCTGCCCTGCAGGACCACTGGCCAGAGCTCCGCCTAGGGTGGCAGCAACATTTTAAGCTTGCTTGGGCAGATGTGTTTCAACAACAGCTTCCTTTGGAAGGTGAACCTTCAGGGAAGTTTCCAGGTACTTTCCTGTACTGTAAGCTCTAACTGACATTACACATGCAGAAGACACCCGGCATAGTGGTGAGACGCATAAGAGGCAACAGGAGGAGGAGGACTCATGCCAAGTACCCGACGGCTTTTCCTACCAAGACCCTCAGCCTAGTGCTCCAGCAACAGCACCCTTGGGTCCGCAGTGGCCTTCTGTCCCGTTGTACAACATGTCGTCTCTTCTGTCTTCTATGGGTGATAGATTCCTCTTTACTCCCCCTTACATGACAAGCAGAGTAATGCCTTGAGCCCCATCTATCTCTTACTGACACCCTAGAATTTGCGACTCTAGTCCTGACCTCCGTTTGTGCTCACATTCTTCCACAAACTTTCTGTTCATTGTCTAAAATGTATAAACACGTCACGCTTTGGTCTTTTCTTCAGAGTTCACTCTATTATGAAGAACTCCAAGTATATGTAAAATTTACAAAGTGTTTACTATAGTTTGCTCTTGTCGCCAGCTTTTTATGAAGTGGGTTCCTAGGTCCAGGCAAAGAGCCTAGGAAGAACTAATAGAGGCAGAGGAGACCTCTCCACCTTCTAAGCACTTCCTTAAGCCTCAGTAAGTCTTTCGCCTGTGTCTAGGTTGTCATAAACCAAGAACCCACAAGCATGTTGTCACCAGCTGCCTCCTAATGGTTTCGTTGTTTTACCATCTTGTAGACTGATGTGACAATGGCTTCAGACAGTGGCTGAGCGGATGTGTAACCCCCCGGTGGCAGTCGCTCGTTCAGCCAGCCTGTCTTTTGCTATACTACAGTCTCTGTAATCTGCCATAGTCACTTCCCATGAAGCACCTGTCAGGTACCAGGCATCCAGGTGGCATCAGCGGAGCTGGGTCGGGTTGCTCAGATGGAAAGCATGCGGAATTCAGGAGGCTTTGAGCCCAGAGTATCAGAAGAATGTGAGTGAGGCACAAGGGTCCCACCCCAAGGCCCACCATACCCTACTTCGAGGAATTGGAGAGGCACAGTTTCCAGGGTCTGACAGAGAAAAGGTACAGACAGTCTTGAGGAAATGGGAAAAATGTAGAGGGACAAGACCCAGAGGAGTAACTCAGAATGTCCCTGGGGTTCTTTGTGCTGCATGGACTTGAGACCTTTGCCTCAGTGTATGCACAGTGTAGTTACTAAATGGCTGAATGGTTCAGCTGCCTGGTGACAAGATTGGAGTTTGCTGTCACTTTATTTTGAGTGTCACTCTAAAAGCAAGATGGAAACTGAATTCAGTAGCACAAACTGGGGAAGCAGAGTCAGGGGGCAGAGATCAGATTAGTTACCACAAAGGACACTAGGGGTTCAAACTAAAGATGTGTGTTAGGAGTATAACAAAACAGTCACTTGGACGTTTGAAATATCGGCAGATGGTTTATGGAATGGGGAGCAAGAAATAAGAGTTGGGAAGAAGCCAAAGGAGAAGAAACCAAGGATGTCCAGTAAATGGGCAAGAAGTGAAACCAGCTATTTAACAGGGACCTCAAGACCCAGCTTTGGACCTGGTGATGATGAGACATTCATTCAAGAGGAAGTGACCAGCACACAGGTGATGTCAGGGACCTGGAGTTTGAAAGAGCGATGATCTTGGTTCCAAACGGACATGTGAGAGTCCACCAAGAACATCTGGAGCCATTGATGATGAGGAGGTCCCTAGGAAGTGAGCATGAAGCAGCTAGCGACGAGGCCAAGAAAAGGCTCTTGGGCTGGCCAGATAGCTCAGCGGCTTAAAGTGCCTGCTTAGGCAGGCGCAGGGACTGGAGTTTGATCCCTGGCATGCTGTGCCAGTCCCACTCCTGGGGCATACTGAGATGGCGATTGATTTTGGGTATGATGGTGCACACCTGTAATCTCAGCACTTGGGAGGCTGAAAACAGAAGGATCACTACGAGTCGGATCTGTGTAGTGAGACCCTACAGACCCTGTACTACATACATTTTAAAAAGAAAGAAAAGAGTCTTGTGAGCTTCAGTATTTATTGACGGAATTGTGGTGTGTGGGGGCCTGGGTCAGTGGTGGGAAGGAAATCACAAAGGCCCAAAGATGGGGGGAATAATCACCAATATTTGAGCTGAAGGTCATTCAGAAGCCGGTGTGTCCATGAGTGATGGAAGCCCTTAGCCTTTCGGAAGGCCACAGAGGGATCAAGTTGGAAACTACAAACACCCGTTGGATTTGGCGACATCAAAATCATCAGTGAATTTACCTACAGATACTTAACAACAATATAAAAATGTAAAATTCTGAAAGCATATTGTAGATTGTATTGTCTACTTCTGTTGCATAAAAAATTGAGTTAAGGTCACTCAAGAAAATTGCCCCAAATCACACAGGCATTTAATAATGGAGTTCAGTTTGGGCTTTTCTCTCTTAGCTGTTACAATTAGGCAGCAGTTTCAGATACTTTGCTTTCCAGGAATGTAAACTTACATTTCTAATTAAAATGGGCATCTCTAAAGCCCAAAGCAAAATAATAAAGTTTTATTTATTTATTTATTTATTTATTTCATTTATTTATTTTGTATCAGGAGTTGAACTCATGACCTTGCATTTGCCAGGTAAGCACACATTCCACTGAGCTATCTCTCTGGCCCAAGTTTCAATCTTTAAAATAAATTCTTTTGCATTTTCCCCTCTGCAACTACTGCTAGAAGTTGGTTGTCTTAACTACTTTTCTCATTGCTGAGACAAAATACTCTACACCTCAAATTAAATGGGGAAGGGTTGACTTGCGTCGCAGTTTATGGGGGTTTCAGTGCCTCATTGGTTGGGTCTAAGCAGCATGGCTTGGCAGCGGGGTGTCCCAGAGAACAGTCCACAGCAGGCAGACTGCAGGAAAAAGTACCAAGGCAGAGAGGAGTGAGCCAGGCCTCTTTGTGCCAATCCAATCAGTGGGCTGATCCAGCAGTCACCCACCCTTGACCCCAGCACCCTAAATTTTGGCAGTGAATCACACAGCCTAAGTTCAGCCAAGCCTTCCAAAGCCCCATCCAAAACTCCACAGGCTCTCAGGGAACTTCTATATACAACTCATAGCACTGTGAAAGAGGCACTCCATGAAAGAACGTGAAAGGCTCTACATCCAGGGCTCTGCACACAATCAGAACTGTCCAGCCCAGGACCCCCTGAGAGAAGACAGTTTTATTTTGACATTTAAAAAGTCACCTAATGGCTAGGTTAAAATTACAAACGAACACACTGTGCAGTGTTTTATGTCAAAAACAAAGCAAAACAAAATCTCCACACAGCACATTACAGTGGTTGATCAGAAAATGCTTGAAAATAGTTCCATGCCATGACTTTCACGCTGGTGAGAGGAAAGCAACAGAATGGCTTTGCCCCCTGTGTTAGCAATGAACTTTCTCAGCCTAAGACCTTGTATTCAAGTTGAAGCCCAGGGCAAAATTTTTATAGCTGAATTATAATTCTCTGAAAATAGAGATTGATAATGGAAATTCTAGACACCCATACCTCTGTACTATGTGAAGCCCCTCTAACAAAAAGGGCTTTGAAACTTTCTTCCAGATAGCTTTGCTAATAAGATTAAATAATGACGTTGAGCTAAAATATTTAAGATACAGTCCTTTTTTGATACCAGTATCTATTGCAGTAGGTCTCACAATGAAAAACAAAAAGAAAACAGTCAGTTACAGCTGGGTAGGAGAATGTAAGATATGAAAAATTCTTTGGGGAGATGATAGGTTATTAAGGTATGGACTATAATATCATCGTCAATCTATAAAACTTTTACAACCTAGTCTTATTTGCACAGAGATTACATCCCCAAAGCTCAGTGCCAAAGACACATGTTAATAAGCTCACAACTTTTAATTAAGCAATATGTAAAAGTAGATTCCCATTAAGCTGTGATTTGTGGGTTAGTTCATTACAGTGGGCCCCAACCACCAGACACATATTCAATACGAATCAAGAAGTCTGCATATTATCCAGCTTAATGTGAGCCTACTAGTGATGCTTTATTGCCAGTTCCAAAGAACAGTTCAGAGAAAGTATTTTCCCCCTAAAGACTAGGACAGAGATCAAAACCTAATGACCCCATGGTGCTTATTTAATAAAATGACTCATCTGCATTGTTTATTTGCATAACACAATAATTACTCATACAGTTAATTATCATACATCTGATTATCAGACCTGAGGGGTTAGGGTTTTTATTGTCCTGAACCCTTAGAGGGCAACCCTGGTTTTCAGTTTGGGTAGTTGGGGCAAGATTAAATTCCCTTCCGTTTCAATTTGGTTGGGAAAGGAAGGGTTATGGAATGAATGGTCTGGGGAGAATTGGTTAAGTGGAAAGAAAATGAGGCTGGATGTTTTAAATTCTGAAAAAATTAAACCGTTAATTCTAAAAAAGTAAAACTATGGGACAGTGGAAAAGGAATATGATTTTGTGACTGAGAACATTTTGTAAAAAGGGTACAATAGAGACACACAGGAAAGCTTGACACATATGTTCAACAAGCTACCCTATAAAAGCTTACATAAAATGTAACCAACATATCTCCAAACTTTAAGTGATACAATACCCAGAAGAAAATAGTTGAGAGGAGGCCTGGAAATAGCTCCATGGCCTAATCACCTGACTTGCAATTACAAGGTTCCAATTTCGATCCCTTGTACTGAAAATAAAAAGTCACGATTTAAGGGCTGAGGTGATAGCGTGGCAGTCTAAGCACATGCCTGGAAGGCACAAGGACCTGGACTTGGTACCTGGAACTGCATACCATGTCGGCCCAAGAACCCCGAGTGCACTTCACCAGCCACCAAAACCAAGTGTGGTGGTGTATGTCTGTAATACCACTGCTCGGGAGGCTGAAGCAGGAGGATCGCTATGAGTTCTAGCTGCATAGTGAGACCCTGTAACAATACATAAAATTTAAGAAAAAATAATTTAGTGAATCAATATCTAATCAACATGGAAATGTATTCATTCAATAAATGTTGGCAGGGCTAGGGAGATAGCTCAGTAGACTAAGTGCTTGTCTGGCAAGTGCGAGGTCCTGAGTTCAATCCCCAGTACCACAATAAATAGATAGATAGATAGATAGATAGATAGATAGATAGATAGATAGATAGATAAATGTATGTTGGTGTAATAATCAGCATGTGCATGTGCTGTGCTGTGTGTCCATCACTATTACTCAGATCATGTCACCCAAAGGGCCTAGTGGAGAGAGAGGGTCCCTGTGTCACCCAGAGCATGCTCTCTCATGGACCGAGGAGCCCAGATCTCAGCCCCTGTCCTGCGTAGCTCATGACATCAGCATTCTGCTCACCTAGGCATTCCCACCATGATATGTTAGGCCACTCGGTGGCCCACGATCCAAGGCTGCCCATCCTTTGCCTGGAAACTTCTAATCAGTCACCTTGCATGGTGTACTCTGTTGCAGTAACACACCGGGGGATAATATAATCGTCCTGAAAAATCTAAACATAAAGCTGCTACACTTTGCTCATGCCAGCTTAAAATTTTCAATTTGGTTCAAGTTGTGTACTCATCTTTATCCATAAAATATTTTACTATTTGTTTAATATATATATATATATATATATATATTATATTATATTATATATATTATATTATATATATTATATATTATATATATTATATATTATATATATTATATATATTATATATTATATATATTATATATTATATATTATATATTATATGTTATATATATATACATATTAGGGAAGAGTCTACAGGGTGTTCAGGATCTCACTACTAGATTGGACTCATAGTGATCCACCTGTTTACAGACTCCCCAAGCGCTGGGTCACAGGTGTGTACCACCATGCCCAGTCTCAGTTGCCATCTCGGTGCATCTGGGAGGGCAGGGCTGGCAGAGCAGGCTTTGGGAATCGAACCCCCAGCCCTGTACTTGCTGTAGCTTTAATCTGCTGTTCTACTTGGCCAGCCTTTATTTTACTATTTAATATTTTCTACACATTTCAATTTTTTTTCTCAAGTTCCCTTCACTCTACATTCTCCTCCTCTTATTATTTATGCACTGCATGGTTATAGTTAAACAACTTAGAAAATATAGATACACAGATGTGAAAATGACTAGAAACAGCAGTGTGTGCTGACATTTGGGCATACATGCTTCTATTGTTGCATTGGTACACATATACTTGCACATGGAGAACTACATCCTTATACACATATATCTAGACTTTGAATAACAATAGATCTACTTTTAGGGAAAAGGCCCTGCCGGTACAATGCCGTGTCTACGACTACACTGGGACAAGCAATCCAGCAAACCGGCTGGCTGGCCACGCTCAGCACTCCGCACGGTGTCAGCGCGCAGTCAACCCCACTCCTGTCGTCTCTAGCTGATTTTACTTTCCAGCCAAGAGTGGAGAAGTTATGAGAACCGTAGGCGTGCAAAACCTAGACAATTTATTATCTAGCTCTTTAAAGAAGAGACCAACATAGACTCCTCCCGTAGACCCCTTCTTCTTGGGAAGCCTGCATCCTGACTCTGCAGCAGCCGGGAGGCTCCAGGACTGAGCTCTGAGCTGGGAGACCCGCATCTGGTTGACGTCGCTGCTCCTGGGAGCCCAGCGTAACTCTCCAGCTGACTTGAAAACTGCGTCTGGGAAGTCTCGCAGAAGATCCGTATGACGCAGAGGGCGTGGAGCAAGCGAGGAACGGTCGTCTGTGTTTGCCTCTAGACCCTGACTGCATTTGGCCTCTCAACGCTTGCTCTTTCTTATTTTAACTCCTCTAGATTTCTTGGTATTTTTACATTTTTAAGTAATAAAAGCGTTTTCAGCTGAATGAAGCTTGGGCCACATCATGTAAGTTTTCTAATTGCCTCACTATCATTCATCTCCTAACTGCTTATAATTGGAATTTTTATTGCCTCTTTGGCCCATGAGTGATTCAGAAAGTTCTTCATACATATGTTCTTTTAATAGAGACTTTCAGAATTTCGGTATTGTTTGCATGCACTATTGTCAGAATATGATCTTCTAATTTTTGCTCTGTGTGTAAACTAGCAATTTTTAATAGAACATCCTAATATATGACACATTCTTATCGATATACTAATTGTATTAGGAAAAATCTACATATATTTCCTATTTCATGTATTTTCATGTTTAGTAGACACATACAAGCTTGTCCCAATGATAGTCATTGTTTTTTTATTAGACATACAGATTTAAAACTCTCTCTCTCTCTCTCTCTCTCT
>PVJA010015263.1:24699-45869 GCA_004027025.1 Myocastor coypus | reverse complement strand
GTATGGTTTTGCTATTGATGTTTTCTGCTTTGTCTGCTTCCAGTCACTTCGTTGTTTAATCCATAACACATTCAGCTGTGTTATGCCCTTAAGTTCTTGTTTTCTTCTTTAAAGTTCTTATATTAGGGAGACTATACGATATTTACACATATAGGTCTGGTTTATTTCACTAATGAGTATATGTTCAATATACATCCATACATTTTCTTTTCTTACTGGTGTATACCTAGAAGTGAAATTTCTGGATCATTTTTTTCCTCTTAATAAGCTGCCAGATATTTTCCAAGGTGACTGTACCATCTTATATCCCCCAACAACAATGTATGAAGTGGTAGCTCAATTTTTCCACATCCTTGTCAACACCTGCTATTGTCTGTCATTATGACACACATGGCTATCCTAGTCAGTGTGAAGTGACTTTATTGTCATTGTTTTACTAATAGAAATAATTTTTTACAGATTTTTAGGTTTACAGAAAAGTTGTGCAAAATTACAGTTGCCATATCTTCCCCATGCCCAACCTTTGCATTGTCCCCTATTTGTGGCATCTTATATTAGTGTAGTGTTTTTGCTGCAATTAATGAGCCAACATTATGCATTATTGTTGACTGAAGCCCATAGTTTACAGTACAGGTCACTCCTAGAGTCATACAGTTCTGTACTTGGACAAACGCATAATTCCAGATATCAACCGTTATAGCAAAACACCTCTTGGGCTCTCCATCCATTTATCTCTTCCCCTTGGAAGGAAACCTTGATGTTTCTGTTCTCAGTAGTTTCACTGTTTCCAGTGTTGCAGATGAAATCATGCTGTATATAGCCCATTCACAATAGCTTTTAGTTAGCAATATGTGTTGAAGTTTTTCTCTATATCTTTTTAATCTTTAATTTTTTGATTGTCAGGGCTCTAAAAAGGCTTGGTGTATGCTGGGCAAGTACTCTGCCACTGAGCCACCTTCCCAGCCTTAGCTAAAAAGTCATATTTGTTACTGACCAATAATCCATAATACAGGTGATGGGCATAACACAGACTTTTCATCCATTGCTCTATTCAGGCACATCTTGCTCATTGCTAAATTTTGATACATTAATAAAGCTGCTTATAAACATTCATGTGAAGGCTTTTCAACTTTTGATAAATTTTCAACTCACTTGGATAAATACCGATGAGCACAGTTGCTGGTTCATGAGTTTTGCAAGACACTGGAAAAAAGCTGTTTTTTAAAAGGCTGTAACAGGCTTGGGGAGATAACTCAGCAGAACTAAGTGCCTGCCTGGCAAGTATAAGGACTTGAGTTCACTCCTTGGTAATGCATACCATGCTGGTCTTGGATACTGGGGTGGTGGTACATGCCTATAATCCCAGCGCTGGGGAGGCTGAGACAAGATGATCACTGAGTTTGAGCTGAATAGCAAGACCCTGTACCAAATAAAATAAATGAATAAATATTTAAAAATAAAATGGCTGTAACAAAGGTAAATACACACAGGCAAGGTCTAAACTACCGTTCTGCACTTACACCTGCAGTGAGAGTTCTTTGCCACAGGCTTGATGCTGATGGTAGTTTGGCTTTCACATAGATGTTCTGGGGTAGCTCGTGTTGTGATGACGTACAGCTCCCGGTCACACACGATGTGGAGAATCTACTCTGCTGCCATTTTCCACCTATGTACACTCTGAGTTGAGGTGTCTGATCACATAGATCTTTAGCCTCTGCTTCCTTATTACTGAGAGTTTTCAGAAATTACTTAGTTTCTCTTACGTTATTTTGAAGCAGTTTTATCACTTTGCTTTTCATATTTAGGTCAATCTACAAAGCACTGTTAGTTAATTTTTGCAAAAGATATAAGTTTTATACTGGGGTCATCTCACCCACATTGTAATCCTTCTATTGCTCTGGTTCTATTTGTTGAAAATAATACTATTTCTCCACTGAGCTGCCCTCGCTCCTTTGTCACCAATCAGTTAATTATATTCATGCGGGTCTGCTTCTTGATTCCCTGTTCTGTCACCAGTATCACAATGTCTTTATCACCACACCTCTGTAGGAAGTTTATCGGGTGTTGCCAGTCCTGTGACTGTTCTTTAGATTAATTTGGCTATCCTGGTCTTTTGGAGTTCTACATAATTTTAGGATAGATTTACTTATAGCCACAAGATGACTTACTAGGATTGTGTCCAAACAGTAGATCAACTTGGGAAGAACTGACACCTTGCCAAATGGAGTTTTCCCATTCCTAAACATGGAATTTAGATTCACTTATTTAAGATCTTTGATTTCTTCAGCATCTTGTAGATATAGATTTTATATATATTTCATTTATTTGTATTTAAGTTTTCCTGTTTGTTAGTGTTGACATAAATGATTATTTACTTCAGATTTCAGTTGTTCCCTACTGGGATAGAGAAAGTAGTCAACATTTTTTATATTGACACTGTACTCTACAAACTTGCTACAATCACTTGCTTACTTAATTCGGTGTGTTTTTTGTTATCAGAAGCACAATTTTTATTATTTCTTAAATCAAAAAAAATTGAGAAGAAAAAAATCCATTAAGCAACAAGCAAACTTGAACACTGGTGCATTGTGAATAGGCCACACAACCACCCAGAAGAACAAAGGAGAACCTGAGTAACCTTCATATGTGTCTCCAACCGTGTCCTCTAAGTGATAAGGAAGTAATAGCGAAAGAATCGTGACATCTTTCGGAATGTTTGTCTATGGTGACAAAGTATGGATGAAATGGTCAAATTAATATAAATGAATGTAGATAAATATGCTGTGGCTGTTGGGAGCCAAATGGTCACTGTGAGAGCAACAGAGACAGAGATGGAATTGGATGAAGTGAGGAGTATCTTCACTTGCATTGAAGATGCCAGAGTAAACTTGTTGCTAGTAGAACACAACTATGTGTATGTGTGTGCTCCTATCACAGACAGATTTCCAGTTCTAATGGCTGAAAGGGCCTAGAGACAAACAGGCTGAGGGCCCACCTGGCACCCCAAGCTTGGTCTCCAGCGCTCTTCCTCACTAAACAGCGTATGGGCTCCTTGCAAAGCAGCTGATTTCAAGGCTGTGGCAAAGAAAAGTGAAAGACGGGCCCAGAATATCTCATTATGCCATAAACTGGAGAGGTGCTCAAATAAGTTAAATCATGCATGTAAACACAGACAACCAAGCGGGCTTGAAGGGGCTTTCAGTGATCAAATCTGGATCAATTCAAGCATCAAAATAATGAATAATAATAAACCACTGTAAGCTAGGAATACTTTCGTCAATATAGCTCAGTGGCACAATCACCTACCTGGCATGGGCAAGGTCCTGAGTTTGATTCTAGGTATTAAAAAAAAAAAAAAAAAAAAAAGATCAAGACAGGCTAAGGAGCTCTATCATATTGAAGGAGACTAAAGAAGCATGGTAAGCAAATGCAGTGTGTGATTATAAGTAGGTCTGTACTGAAGGGAAAAAATGCTACAGAAGACATTACTGGGTTAGCTAATAACACTGAAATTCAGATGGTAGAACACAGTATCGTGTCATTGTTAAATTTCCTGAAGCTGCTCACACTGTTGTTATTTAAAGGAATCTTCTTGTTTTTGTTGAAAATATACTTTTGAGAAAAAAACTAATAAAAAAGTATAATTTGAATTATTTTAGGATAGTCATATGTTCAAGTAACCCTCTGATGGTTCAGAAAGACAATGTACTTCCACTACGTATCTGCGAGTGATTGCATTACTTTGTACACTCATGATAAAACAAATGAGGCGAAGTCAGTAATTGATGAATGTGTGGAAGGTGGCTTCTTTACAGTGTTCTTGAGACTGTTCTGTAAGCTCAGAATTCTTCCACATCAATTATCTTTTAAAAGTTGGTGTTTGGGGCTGGGGAGATAGCTCAGCAGTCTAAGCATCTGCCTAGCAAGTGCAAGGACCCAGTTCGGTCCTAATACCACATGCCATGCCCTCTTTGCACTCAGCCAGCCACTAAAACTGTGTGTGGTGGCACACACCTGTAATCTAAGTACTCCGGAGGCTGAGACAGGAGAATTACTGTGAATCTGAGCTGCATAGCAAGACCCTGTACCAAATAAATAAACAAACAAACAAACAAATAAATAATTAATTTTTAAAAAAAAAAACTTCAACAACTCTGACAGTTGTCAGTTCTGCTAATAACCTACTACTATTATGGAGTATTGGACTGTATTGGATTATGTTGCTAAATTCAAGTACCTACAATCTTTAGACTGGCTTCAAGTGTGAAAAGATCCTTTAAAGACATCTCCAAATACTGCTTCTCTAACTGCAGCAGAACACTAATGTCTGACAAAACAAAATGGAAAAAGGGGATACATTGGGAGCCTTGAAGCTAGGAAATTGATCAAATATCTGTAGGTAGAATTTGGCCCTGTGCCTAAAGCAAACAAGCTACCTTACCCCTGAGATGAACATTCTGTCTAGTTAGGGTTAGCTATCAGGTGCTAGACAACCTAGTGTCATGAGTCACTAACTTCACAAAAACTGTAAATAAAGGACCATTTTGTTGTTAGGAAAAAAAATATATGTGTATGTATTGTTTAGACAAGGTATTATGTGCATCTTGTCCTCTGAATAATACTAAGACAACAATATGCAATGTGTTAATTATAACCATCTTACTATCCTAATTTGAAACTGTTTCATTGCTCTTTTTATTTTTTTCTCATTAAATTTTAAAAGTTGGTGTTCCACATGCACAGAAATTTAAAGGTAATAAAGTAGATTTGCATAAATGGAAGGTATGGTGATGCTGAATGTTTTGGAAGACTGTCAAATGGAAGAAAGATTAAAAATATGAGAGTATGGCCATCTTCACAATAATTCTTCTTATCCAGGGGTAGGAAATACTTTTCCATTTTCTAAAATCCTCTACAATCTCTTTTTTCAGAATACTGTAGTTTTTGTTGAATAGATCTTTTACTTCTTCAGTTAGATTTACTTTTTTAGTTAAGTATTTCATTTTCCACAGTGCTATTGTAAAAGGTATTGTTCCTCTAATTTTTCTCTCTGTGTGTTTGTTATCTATGTGGAGGAATGCTATTGATTTTCAGGTACTGACTTTGTATCCTGCTATGCTATTGAGTTTGCATATTAATTCTAATAGCTTCTTGGTGAAGTTTTTTGGTTCTTCCAAGTACAGTATTGTGTCACCTGCAAATAATGATAGTACAACTTCTTCACTTATTCTGTTTATTTCTCTCACTTGTATAATGATGCTAGCTAATGATTCTAGAACTACATTGAATTTGAGAAAAAAGAAGGGCTACAAGGATAGCCAGTATTTTGGCCCTAGCCCCTCAAGGTCAGTGAGGACTCAGGACATAAGAGAACCTGTACTGTAAGATTCTATAACTCAGTGGTGTTCCAAATTTTCTGTTCAATGAGATTATGGGGCCACAGTGTGCTTGAGGAAAGTCACCTAGAGAGAAAACATTCTCTCAGGCTTTTACAGAGAACAAATTGGTAAAGCAGTGGCCATGATCATCCAGATGGCTGACAATGAAAAATGTTCTACAAAATGCTGTACATGGCTTCAAGGTAAATCCTGAGGAGATTTGACTGACCTTGTCAGATACAAAAGTTGTATTTTTCTTATATAGGTCTTGCTTTATCTTGGTCTTAACCATCCAGCAGAAAAGTGTAACAACAAGATATAAAAAGTAAAGCCATATTAATATGCTGAGCTGTAGAAGACTCAAGTCAACAGTTTCTGATATTGTCAAAGGTACACTGTGCATAGGAATGGTTTGCTGCAAGCCCCCAACCTCATCTAAATATTTTTTTTTTCAGTTGAAGAGCTTGGTCCCCAGGTCACAGTGTGTAAGATAATGAAAGGTGTAATGTGTGTTTGTATAAAAACTACACCACTTTTAATGAAAAAAAGAAGATATTAAGATCCACACATTCGTACTTCTGTACAATTTGGAGTAATATATAATTTTAAGCGGTTTACAAATAACATGTAAAGCTGCAAATATTACATAAGGTTGATAATACATTTCTAGCAGAAATAAATATATTGCACTTAAAAAGAATTTCGTTAGATGTTACTTCAGTAACTTTTTTTTCCATAAAACATTTCCCAAGCCTGGCCCCCACCCCCGGCACACACTGTGTTATGGTGACTGTTCTCACACAAGCCATTAAGCAAATGAAGACACTGCAAACAAAAAATCTGTGACTGTCTACTAAAGAGGCTACATCTGATTTCAACTTCCTAGAAATGAATATTTAAAAAACAAACTAAATACAGTATGTGAACGTACCAAAGTAGAATACAACACAATGTACTTCTGTCCCAATGTATTATTTCACAAAAATGCTTTTATTTTCTTCTTCCCAGGGTATTGTACTTATCAGAGGGTAAGGATTAAAATTATTTGAAGGACAAAGAGGGAAAAAGACTGGAAAATACTTATGGATTATGTGCCCAACAAATATTTATAAATGAACTTTTCTATACTTAAGCATGCTGAAGAAAGGTGTGTTGAGATAATTTATAGTTGGCATAGACAGTAAGTAGTGAACAAAGCATTTTACGGTTTTTCTAAAGTTTTAAGAGTCTGTAGCCTTTCCTATGCTGGCTTCAAAAAATCCTTTCACTCTAAAGCAATATAAAAATTCATATAAAATCTACCCTCCTTGGGTATTGCTCTCTAGAGGAGCAAACTGAAATATAGTGCTTTGTCTAGATTAGGGGCATATTGTTACTTTGTTCTTAATAAGTGTCAATCCCCTGCCCATTTAACAATGAAAATCATTTTCCTTATTTAGTCAATGGAAGACTGAGTGATAACAGTTCTCTTGTAATGCATTACCCTGTATATCACAGAACTGATCATTTAGAGCTTTGGTTACTGGGTCACTGCTAAGCTAGTTCATGTATTTTTATTTTTCAGTATTGAGACCTTCTCAGAGTGAATCCCCAGCCCTTTTTATATTTTGGGAAAGAGAAACCGTGGCTAAGTTGCTCAGTTGTCCAGGCTGAGCTCACAGAGCACTGAGCCTGCAGGCGCCACCACAACGGGGCACATCTGTGATCTTAATGGGGGATAGTGATTCCATGCACTCTGAAGGTGATTTTCTGCAATATAACTCGGATTTATATAAGTTAGTCAACCTAAAACACTTGTGTGAGGGACAGAGATGGGATAATATCCTAACAGTGTTCTCAGAGGTCCATAAGCGGGATGTGATGATGGCACTTGACATCTAAGATTATTGTTTTGGGGAGTTTTGGGGGGAAAGAGGCTGTAGAAACAAAACGACAGGGATCAAGGTGAAAGGCAGCAAGTCATGAAATACATAGCTCCTATGAAGAACTCTTTGGCTAGATAAAGAATCATTATCAGAAGGCTGCTTAACACCATGAAGATACCACAAACAAAAAAATCTGTGACAGCCTACTAAAGAGGCTACATGTGATTTTAACCTTCTGGAAATGAAAGAACTCTTTTATGTTTCTGAAATTTCAAAAAACAAAGTAAACACAGTATGTGAATGCATCAGAAGTAGAGCACAACACAATATACTTTTGTCCCAACTATCACCATTATCAGGAGGCTGCTTAACATCCTCCTGTTAGCACTGATGGTCCTTGAAAACATTATAATTTTGTTATCAACTCAAACAAGCTAGCAACACAATACAAATTCATGCATTTCAACTGAATTGTCTAATCTTCTGTGGTATCTTACGTGCAAGCTAAGTGTGTTTGCTAGGTACTGCTAAGGGTTGCCAGGGAAGGAAGGAAGATTTACTAATAATTAAAAAGAATCACTGAGCTTGGAATTATTGATAAATGTTTAAAAATGAATCACAAATACAGAACCTACTTAGTTAGGAACTAGTTCCATCATGTTCAATAAAGTGGGTCTGGCAGGCCCTCCTGTCTGTGGCAGTACCCCACATCAGCAGTATTTTTTGATACTATAATAATCTTGAAAAACCCTGAGTTTATGCCATATACTTCATGGTGGTTCTTCTTCAGTCAGCTTTCCCATTAACTAGCTGGTTCTGGCACTCAGTTTTGATAGGATGGGCTATGGAACATATTAACCTTCCTACCAGGGGTTAACTGGAACCAAGAGCCACCACAGCCCAGAAGGGCCAGTGGTTACATCTACTGTCCCTGTGGCCACAGTGACAGTGGCTCAGTTCAGTTCTATTTCCCTTGTGCTTCTTTCTGTTTCAGGTGATGTAAACACTGGAAATACAGACCTAACTCAGTATTTGAGGTCTAAGTTTCACAAGCATATGCTTCACTTTCCTGTAAGTGGTTTGCTTATTGCTGTGTCCAGTTGCTTCACAAAAACAACCAAGTGATACGGTCAGGCGACGCTAGTACAAAACCATATTTAACAAAATAATTGATAAACACAGATTGAGAGAGTTGTCAAAATAGAATTGAAATAATTGATTCATTCTCCTTAAAAAGGAAATCCAGACACAGATTCACTTTAGCAGACTTTAGGAATGAGGAATTTGTCGGGGTACTGAGCAACATAGTGTAAAATAGCATCTTTTGTTGTTCCCGCTTTAAGCAGAGCTGAATTCAAAGGAGCAGCAGCAACAAGCTAATTATTATTAAGCCCCTATCCTAGATCTATGAATTTATTTTAAACATTGCTCATAACTGCCTTTTTAAAAGAAATACTCATCTATCCTTGGAAAACAAACTACTGATAGATACTGTATAACATGCAAAGAAGTTACAATGAACCTGCAGTGTTTGGCATCGGACACTGAAATGCCTGGCTAACACATCTATGGTTCTCTGTAGGTAAACTTTGGGGTTCAGTGAAGGATGGTGTGTGCAAAATCCGACAGTAGCACCACATAATCAGGGTGTACCATGATGCCTGTGTCACTGACCAGATAAGCCCAGTAAAGGCAGTTGATATGGAAAAGACTAACATTAACACAATCAAGTAAAATCCCACAAGGGCCTGACCTGGGAAGTATATTGCGTGTCCTCCCAAACATACTGTTATTCTCAGTGGCAATATTTCCCATGTTGTAATAGACTCAATATTTTTGCAGTAAAAAAGGAATAGAATGGAAATGACACACAAAATTTAAATTAAAGTTTTGGAGATAATTTGTTAAGAACCTAAGTTTACATTCTGTGGGTGGGATGCATTATGTCCAAAGTTGAAAGATTATTAACTTCATTGCTTCTATTATTAGGGAAATGAACTACCACAAATGACCAGACGTGTTTACTGTGATTGATTGTAAATGCTAAGGTATATGCTCCTAAAAAAATATAATAACATACAGGTAATATAAAACTTATAGAACTAAAATATAATTAACTTCTATTATATGCATTAAAGGAAGGCTTAAGAAGATAACACTAGTTGAAAATAAAATGAGCAAAGCTTTAATTATAAGAACTGCCAGTGTGTCAGCCAGAGATTTACTGAGTTAACATGCAATTTCACATTAAGGACTTAGAAAAATGATAACACAGTAAGAAAACAGGATGAAATAGCTACACGGCCAATAGTTGCTCATGAGCATACATGAAATTGTGACTATACAGGCATTGAAATGGTCATTCTCAAATCCCTTGGTCAGTGGCAGCAGCAACAAAGCAGATTCATCAAGAATGAGAATTTGGACCGATGCACTTTGACATTCAGGAAGTCTCCCAAAGCTGAAGAGGTTCTGTAGGAGCCTTTGGCTTCCATGGTGGTGAATTCCTTTGGAAAAGGACAACTCTGTTTTTTATTGCAGCTGTGAGAGGAAGCAAGCCCCACACAGCACATACAGAAGCTGTGCAATGCTCTCAGTAGGTGGGCCAGCAATACGCCAGCCTCAGTTCTGCCTAGACACACAGACAACCCTCGCTTCAGCAGTGCATTTGGAAGATTTTTCCTCTATCACTGGCAAGTAGCTGCGAGGGAGAAGGGTGGGATGGAAGAAGACAAGGTTGGACACCAAGCTGGTTGAACACAGTTCCATCAGTATTGCAAGAAGAGCTTGGTGAAGGCAACACCACGTCTTCATCCACACAACAGGATGCATCAGAATGATCTCACCTCCTTCCCCAGTGAACTAATGTAAAAGAAATGAAACATGCTTAAGCTACAGTTCTACAAATATTTCTCTTGGGATCCCATTTCCCATAGGTAGAAATGGACTGAAGTTAGTCATATGGTCAGTATTGCCTCTCTGAAGATTCTTTTAACCTGTGGAAAACAGAAAGAAAACCTATACACATTGATTTTATGTAATACAGCATTAACACAGCATTTTCAGCACTATGATTAATGCACCTTAAGATTTATCTGTCTTGTATTAAACTTTCTGGGTAAATTGATATCCCAATACTTGCAAGACTTAGGTTGGCTAAGAACTTTACAATGATTCTCTCGACCCAAGAACTATCACCCAACTACAGATGAGTTCTGGTCCACAGTGCCTTTTGGTAACAGTAGATTTTATTGTGAGTCTAGCTCTCCGCTTGAATAGGTCCCATGTTACCTAGAGATCACCTGCTTTAACACTGCACATCCCACCCACCCAAGCCTGTCCTATACTCCCATACCCACTTGCACATTCTGGATCCAGGTGCTCCACTTCTGAAAGAGTCATACAAATGGTGTCATCACAGCAGAGGAATGGCGCAGTCCTTGGATGGCAGCATAGGGCCCCTGCTGAAAGTAGTGATGGTATCTCGGCATGTGGAAGGAAGGGAAGGTAGGACCACTCCCTTGCATGGAGGTGGCAATGGCAGTTGGGGTCAGAGGCATCCCCAGGCGGCTGTAGGGTGGCAGAGAACCCTGTATAGGGTGCGGAATGGGTGTCGCTATGGATGCTGTGCTGGTACCAAGAGCGGTCAAAGATTGTGGGTGCTGAAATCCAGGAAAACCAGAAGAAGACGATACCCAGGAGCTGAGTGACAAGTTGTCAGAGGTTGTAAAGGCTGACCCTGTAAGGAGGAGCAATTGTTACACTGGAAATGCTATTTCAGTGTACACATCTGAGACAAAATTTATTCTCAAAAACGTTTAACAGATCTGCAATTGAAAAAGACAAACATGAATGAGGTTTGTCAGCAGGTAAATCTACTTTTCTTGATATGAAGATAACGTTTATATCCTGCATGGAAAAAAAGAATTTACTAAATGGAAAAAGACTTAATTTATGCAACACATGCATAATTTTCCCAGATACTTTTCCTATAGGCATTGACCTGATTGTCCTAAAAAGAGCTCCAAACATTTAAAATTTCTTCTCACCTCTGCAGCACCTCCATATGAGAAAATCTATATTTTCTTTTTGTAGGAATGATTAAAATATAGGGGAAACACTTGAAGATACAGGAATAGGCAAGGACTTCCTGAATAGAGAGCATCAATAATGTAAGAAGTAACATCCAGAATCAACAAATAGGGTGACATTAAATTAAAAAGCAGAAGAAATATTTGACAGAGTGAAGAGAAAGCTTACAGAATTGAAAAGATTTTTTGCCATTTACTCTTTCAGTAGAGTGCTAATATCTAGAACACATAAAGAACATATAACTAAAAAAAAATTAGACCCTCCAAAACAAATGCCCCAAAATAAACATGGGCAAATGAAATAGACACTTCTGAGAAGCACAAATGGCCAACAAATACATGAAAAAAATGGTCAACATCTTTAACCATCAGGGAAGCATAAATCAAAGTGATTCTAAGATTCCATCTTAGTATCATGTTAGTAATCATGACACGGGGAAGTCTTAAGTGTTTAGGTCTCAACAAAGCTGATTGGTTTTCAAAGCCATTATGAGGACCTATAGCAGTGACCTTTCCTACATCTAGAAATTTAAACAAGAGCTGACACTGAACTTGAATTAAGTGTTCAGAATGTCCTGTGCTTTCACTGATTATGCTGTTACCTATTCTGGACATTAAACAATGACAGAACATGCTTGCTGTAGGAACACTGCAGTTCCCAGCCTAGAATGCCTCTCCGTTCATCCCTGGGCTTCTCTGCTAGGTGCAGGTGCTCTTCCTTTTTTTTTTTTCCTCTCTCTCTGAGACTGCAGCAGAGAAATTTTGTTTGGTTCAGACTTCCTTTTGGGGGGTTACTGCTTCTGTCTGTCTGTCTGTCTGTCTGTCTGTCTGTCTGTCTGTCTCTTTCTTATTTATTTGGTACAGAGTTTCTCTATGCAATTTGGAGTCAAAGTGATCTGTCTCAGCCTCCCAAATGCTGGGATTACACGCATGCATCACTATACCTGCTTTCAATGGCAGCACAGTGTGTCCAGTGTTCTGGGGCTGACATGGCATGTGGTACTGGGGACTGAATTCGGTCCCTGTTCTTGCCAGGCAGGCACTTAGACCACCAAACTATTTCCCCAACCTGAGGGTTTACTGTTTCTACATGAAGCCTCTCACTGGCACAATCATCTGGAGGTTTTTTTGTTTTGTTTTGTTTTGTTTTATCTTTTGGAGACAGGGTCTCACTATGCAGTTCAGGCTGGTCTTGAGCTCACCTTTTGTAGCCCAGCCTGGTCTCAAACTCACACCAGACCTCCTGCCTCAGCCTCTCAAGTGCTGGGATTACAGGCATCGCCACCAAGGCCCAGCTACAATCATCTTTTAAAGGTTTTTTCACTTTTGCCTTTGATTTTAAGGTGACCTTCCGAATTTGATGAAACAGGTACATTCTTTGATTTTCAGACTATAAGGCTGAGGTTCACTAAGACTATGGAACCGTGCTTTTCAAAAGGTGCGATAATTCTTTCATAGTAGTACATTCAGACAAGTACCTCCTGAGCCCTGACTCAAAGCCCAATGTCTTTTTATGAGAAAACTGGAACTTTAGGCATCGAAATTACTTGTAACTCAGGTAAACTAATGAAATGTGTGAAGCTCAGCAGGAAGGGTTGTCACCTTCCGAAAAGGCCGAATGTCCTTTCATGGCAACATGTACCCTGAGGAACATATATGCCTTCATTCTCTTCCGGGTGCCATACCTCGATTTGGGGTTGTCTGGCTCTCTTCCGCCAGCACATCCTCTTCTGCTCCATAGGTGCGGATGGGTGAGCGGGCATAGGAATGCTTCTGGATCAAGCTCTCCACACTTTCCCTAGGTGACACAGTGAAAGGTAGGAGCTCACTACAAAGTCAAGTTCTCAGAGGTGGAGAGGGGCCTTAAGGGTCACTCACTGTGCAGCAAATCATTTTTTTCTCTGCCAAGAGGAAACCAGTCCCAGGAAAGATAACATTCAAAATTTGGCCATTCATTCTGTGACAGTGTGACTCCTCAGACAGAACTCCAGGACCATAAATGCAACCAAACCCAAGTGAGGAAGGTGAGGGAGGACAACCCCCTGATGCCCTATAGAATGAAGGACAACGAGGTGAACAAGACCACCAGGGTATAAAATTTAATGCTGTAGGGAAAAAAAGAGTGAATGATTTTACTAAGCAGGACGGCAGTGAGTTGTCTTATTGACTTTATTTACTAATGAAGACACAACAAAATACTGAGCTGATCTGAGCCACATTGATTTGCCATTTGACAAAACACTAGCAAAATGTTCCAAATAGCATGCATGAAAAGGTTCAATGCTCGCTAACAAACAAATGCATGGAGTACACAACTGTCTAAGTTACTTTGCTTGTCTCTAGGACACAACACCCAACAGTTTAAAGAATGAGAAGTTTATCTGGGCTCACAGCTTAGGGATTCAGAACACATGGGCAGCAGCGTGATAGACGGGCCTGAGTGGGGAAGGCTGCTCATGTCAGGGCACCCAGGAAGCAGACAGAGACAAAGGGAGGCAGGCGGAGGGGAGATGCACCCTTCCAGGACACACCCCACTGAGGCACCCCTTCCAACCAGGCCTCTATCAGTCCCCACATGCTAATATCACATTGAGCTCTACCACCTCCATAACCCAGTCACCTCTGGTGGGACATCCAGAGGTAAGCCAGAACAATGACAACATGGATAGTTCGGATAATGACACTTTTTCTTAAAGTGGATAATTTTTTAAAAAAAACAATAAAAATGATACAGAATTTCAAAACTAGATGATAGGAAATTAGCATTGGTTGTTATGTTGTATATTGTTATCCTCAAATAACTGTCTAGATTACCAGATATAGGCATGCAAAATTCACCAAACTATTAGATTTTTAAGTGTTCCTCACAATATATCAATAGCAGTTAGTAATACAATTATATATATATATATATGTGTATATATATATATATATATATATATATATATATATATATATATTCCCTACCTTCTTTCTTTTCTTCTTTGCCTTCCTGGTTGTTCTTTCCTTTTCACCAGTTTCTTTCCCTTTCACAATGTCTATTGTGCTTTTTGGACCTTATTGACTCAGTTTCTTATACTAGGGAGACAATATGATGTTTATACATGCAAGACTGATTTACTTCACTGATGATCTCTAGTTGCATCCATTTACCTATACAACCCTCAAATTTAACTTTCTTTATAGTTGAGTAGTACTCCATTGCATAAAAATGTCACATCATTTTATCCATTCCTAAGTTGATGGTCATTTGGGTTGTTTCCAAGATTTAGTACTTTTGAGATTTATGCTGATTCAAGACCAAAAAATTGTAGAACAACTGAGAAGGAAACATAAATGGCTCTTAAGAAATTTGGTACCCCCCAAAATGACTACATTGTCTTTGCAGGCTTTTTTTCTTGCAACATACTCTGAGCCAAAGAATGTGGCTAACTTTAAAAACAAAAATTACCTTGGTAATGGACAACTTTCTGGGCTGCTATTTTTAGAAAGCCAGCAAGGTATTAGCCAGATATGTTATTTTTTAAAACACATATCCTAGTAACAGATTATTTTCATTAGTACATGTTTGCAATATATAGAAGTAGTTGTGTTTTTTAGATCTCTGAATTAACCATGGGAAGATAACAGGATGAAAATTTTTTTTGTCTTTCATAAGGAAAGACAAAACCACAGTGCATTTCGTAATGAAAGAATATGGAAATCAAATAAAATGCTACAACTATTTTCCATAATGTGACTATTAACATTTTACATAAATATGCATAGTGTTGAAAAACATTGGAAAAAAGCGATCTTTCCCATCAGGTGCAGCACTGGCCCTCTCTGTTCTAGAGATTCTTTTATCAATCTGCAAAGGCTCCTTTCTATTTCTAGTTTGTTAAGAGTTTTTAAGGAAGAGTGAATGTTCGATTTTCAAAAAAAATTTTTTTTATGTCCACAGAGATGATCAAATGAGTCTCTTTTCAGAAATTACATGGATTGGGGTCAGTGAGATACCTCAGAGGACTAAGCACCTGCTTTGGCAAGCATGGGGTCCAGGGTTTGATCCTGGGTCCTGCATGTGGTGCCACCTCTGCCCCAGGGCAAGCTGAGCCAGTGACAGAGTCCAGACATGGTGGTGCATTCCTATAATCCCAGCCTCAAGAGGCTGAAAACAGGGACATCACTAAACATCCGAGCTGTGTAGTGAGACTCTGTACCAAATGTGTAACATGAAAAAAAAAGGAAAGAAAGGATTGTATAGATTGAACGTTACATGGCAAACTAACCTTGTGTACCTGAGGTAAATCCTAATAAACCATGATATAAACCCTAATAAGCCAAGTTTTGTTAAGCTCAGTTTCCTAGAATTCTATTTAGAAGTTTTCAATGTACACTCATGAAAGATATTGGGTTATAGTTTTCCATTTGATAACATGTTTCTTGAGTTTTAGTATTAAGGTAAAGTGTGTCTATTGCCAGGCTTTGTTTAAGTGTTCCTTTCTCTTGAATTCACTAGAGAGGCCTGGATGGAGAAGTTTTGGGGTTTTTTTTCTTAAATGTTTAACACAAGACACCTGGGAGGCTCTCTGGACCTTTGAACTACACATCAATAGCTATCAAGTTATCCATTACCTCTTGAATGATATCTGTGTCTTCAAGTAATGTGAGAACTTCACTTAAAATTGTTGAAACTACAAGCATGTGTTCATAATATATATTATAAAATGCTATTCCTTGATTATCTTTCTTTTTAACTTATATAGAATCTCCTTCATTTATGTACTGTGCCTCTTATTCCTGATAACTGTAAATTGTGCTTTTTTTTCTTGGTAAGTTTGGCTAGGTGACTGTTAATTTTATTAATCATTTCTGCATTTGAATCCATTAATTTTTTTCTGTTATTTTCCTGTTCCACTGCTTTCTCTTCTAATATTATTTCCCTCTTTCTACTCACTTTGGATCTCATTTGCCCTTTTTCCTTCTGGTTTCTAGATATGGACAATGAGGTCATGATTTAAAATATTGCTTCATTTGTAAAAGAGGCCTATAGCATTCATTATTTAGTTTCTCTAATACTGGGCAGTTTTACAGATATCTTTCTTTTATTGATTTCCATATATAATTCCATTATTTGTTTTGAACAAAGAACATGTTTTGTAAGATTTACATGCTGTCTGAATATACTAAGACTTCTTCTGTGGTACAGGGCATGGCCCCTAATGGGAACTGTTCTGTATGTACTTGCAAAGATTACATTCTGCTAATGTTGGGGAGGCTGTTTTTAAATGTAAACCAGGCCAAGTTGTTAAGAGTGTCGTTCAAATATTCCACATCTTCACTCACTTTCCACTTACTTTGTCAATTACTGAGAGATGGATACTGAAATTTCCAACTATGAATGTATATTTGTCCCTTTTTCTGTATACTCCTGCTAGAAATGACATTAACCTGCAGCATCAGCCCCCCCTCCAGAGGATGATGTATTTTATCCCTAGTGTTCTTTCCTCTGAAATCTAATTTGATATTAATACAGCCATTCCAGTTTTCTTTTGATTGATGTTAACATGCTACAACTTCTTTTTAAGAACTTTCTGTCAACTTGTATCTTTATATATAAAAGTGTACTTCTTATAAGCAGTGTATATTTGGATTTTATTATTCAATTTAGAAAACTTTTGATTTTTAGTTATTTAGTGCATTTATATTTAACATGATAACTGATATGGTAAGACTCAAGCTCATTATCTTGCTATTTGTTTCCTATTTGTCCTGTTTGTTCTTTGTTATTATTTTTCTGTTTTGCCTTAATAGTTAAATTTTTCTGATTTTATCTCAACATTTTATTATTTAAACTTTCCTATTATTTTAGTAGCTGCTTTTACATCTTCGACTTTCTACAATCTACCTTCAAGTGATATAATAACCTTCGAGGGTAGTAAGAACTCACTAACTCCTACCATCCTGAAACAGAAAATCTTCACAATAATGTATTTTCCTTTCTTCCAAATTTTGTCATTCTTGCCAAACTTATACAAATCTCATTCTATATGATTACATTTAAACAGTTAATTATTTTTATAAAGTTTCAAATGATACAAAAATTCAATCTACTTATCCCTGTGGCTGTAATTTTGGCTGCTCTCCATTCCTTTCTGAAGTTCCGAAATGACAGCTATTACAGTCCCTTACATGTGAAGGCCTTCCAGTAGCATGATCTGTAGTACAGGTGCTATTGGTAAATTTCTTGGTTTTGCAAAAATTTCATTTGATTGTTCTCAGGATGATATTTTTGCTGGGTGTAGCATTCCGGTTTGACAGTTTTTCTTTGTTCTTTAACAGCATTATCCCATTGTCTCTTCACTTTGTTTTTTTGACAAGAAATCTGTTCTCATCTTTGACTTTGTTCCTCTTATGTAATGTATCTTTAATTTTCTGACTGCTACGAAGGAGCCAAACACTTTCACTGGAAGAAAGTTAACCTCTTTAACAAATGGTGCTAGAAAACCAGCTTTCCATATGCCCAACACTAAAACTAGAACCGTGTCTATCACTATGCACTAAACTAAAGTCAAAATGGTTCAAAGATCTAAATACTAAAACAGAAACATTAAATCTACTGGAAGAAAAAATAGGCAGAAATCTTCAGAAAAGAGGTGTAGGGAGAGACTTCATTAAAAAAAAACTGTGATCATATGGGAAATAATACAAAGAATCAACAACTGGGATCTCCTATTAAAAAGCTTTTCCACCACAAAATAAATTAGCAACAGAGTGCAAACATAACCCACAGAATGAAAAAAAAAATAATTAACTGCTTGTTTCTTAGGCAAAGAACTAATTTCTAGAACATACAAAGAACTGAAAAGATCTCAGACAATCTCGAATTTAAAGACCCAATCCAAAAAGGGGCATCTGAGATAAATACATACTTCTCAGGTGAAGTACTACAAATAGTAAATAAATGTATGAAAAAAAATCTATATAACTGGTCATTTCAGAGCTGCAACTAGCACAATGCTGTAACTCCATTTCACTCTGGAAAGAATGGTTATCATAAAGCAATCAACCAATAATAAATGATGGTAGAGCTGTAGGAGAAAAAGGAACCCTTCTCCACTGTTGGTGGGGATGTATATTAGTATAGCTACTGTAGAAATCAGTGTGGAGATTTCTCAAAACACTAGGATTAAAAGTCTCATTTGACCCAGCTATTCCACTTCTGGGTATCTCCCTATAAAAATGAGAACATAATACCATAGTGATATATGTATACCCATGGCATGCATTTACAGTTTACAGTTTACCCATGGCAGCACAGTTTACAACAGCTAAATCTTTGAGACAATTCAAGTTTCCATCAATAGATGAAAGGCTAAGAAAGATGTGGGGGTACTACTCAGCTATAAGGCAGTAAGCTTGAGATATGTCTAAGAAGATGGATGCAACTAGAAAGCTATACTCTTAAATGAAATAGATTGGATACACTTGTAAATATCACATTATCTCCCTGGTGTGAGAAACTTAAAGAGTAAATAAGGGCCAAAATGTACAATAAAGATTGTGAAGTAGGAAGAAACTATTCAAAAGGAAAGAGGAAATAGGGAAGGGGAAGGGAGAAAAGGAGGAGGGAAATTTTTTAAAAAGGTAAAAGAAGGATAAAATGGTGACAAAAAATGTATAAATAAGGAGGGGAAGAGAAGTTGAAGGGAGGGGAGTGGCTTGGGAACAAAAAGGAATAAAGATATATCATACATAGCTACACATTTCCTACAATGAATATGATCATTATGTATATCTAAATTGTACCAATAAACTTAATAAAAAAGAAAAGATTGGAATTATAAAGCTATTCCTTCCCTATTAATTTTTGTATCTTTATATTACCGTCTACCTAATATCTGTACTTTGCAATTGAAAGATTATATCCTAATTGAAATTTTTATAAGTGCCTATTTTTCCAGAAATATTTATTCCCTGCTTTACAAATGCTAAATATAACTAATTCCCTGGCTGCTTTAAATGTTTTCTTTTTATCAGTTGTTCTCAGAAGTTTGGTTCTGATGTGGGGATTGCTTCTTCGTGATTCTTGAGCATGGATTCGTTGGGCCTCTTAGGAGTGTGTGCTTACAGTTGTCATTAAATTTGGAAAACTTTACACATTTCTTCAGATATATTTCTTTTTTCTCTCCTCATCACTTCCCATCTTGTAGTCCTTTGTAATCTATATTTGGCCTCATGATGCTCTCCCATGACCACTGATTCATTTAAAGCAATGTCTTTTGTTCTCTGTTTCTTTTTGGAATATCTGTTACTAGTTCTTCAAGTTCACAGCTCTTTTCTTCTACAGTATCTAAGCTGTCATTAATCCCACCACCTAGTGTGCATATCATTTTATATATTGCAGTTTTCAATTTTATTTTTAAAAATTTATGTATTTGGTATGGGGTCTCACTATGCAACTTGGACTCATAGTGATCCTCCTGTTTCAGCCTCCCAAGGCTAGAATTACAGGTGTGTACCACTATGCCTAGTTTTGGTGGCCAGTATGGTGAGGGCCCTGCACAGCATGCAGTACTGGGGACCAAACCTGGGTCTTTGAGCTTGCCAGGCAGGTACTTAGACCACTAAACTATCTCCCCAGCCAAGTCTTCAATTTTAGAGCTTGGACTGAGACATTCTATGTATCATCCATGTCTCTTATTTGTCTTGTAATACAGTCATAAAAGTTGTGCTCTGTTGGGCTCCTAGCTCCTTCCCAGCCTTGTTGCAGCTGCTTTGCAGCCGTTTTCAGCATCCAAACAACCGCAAGCCCCTGTTGGCAGGATGGTGATCCGCGTGTATATTGCATTTTCTTCTGGCTCTACGGTGATTAAGAAGAAACAGCAAGATGTGCTTGGTTTCTTAGAAGCCAACAAAATAGGATTTGAAGAGAAAGATATTGCAGCTAGTGAAGAGAATCGGAAGTGGATGAAAGAAAATGTACCTGAAAACAGTCGGCCAGCCACAGGGTATCCCTTGCCGCCTCAGATTTTCAATGAAAGCCAGTACCATGGGGACTATGATGCTTTCTTTGAAGCCCGAGAAAATAATGCAGTGTATGTCTTTTTAGGCCTGACAGCACCACCTGGTTCGAAGGAAGCAGAAGCCCAGGCAAAGCAGCAAGAATAAACCTTAAGCATTCTACCTTGAGCATTCTGCCTTAAGCATCTTGAAAACTGAGCCCCTATTGCTTTATAAAATAAGTTTTTCAAACAGTAAAATTATCTTGATTTGAAAAAAAATTACTTACAGTTAAAAAATAATTAGGTGGTGTTTTCATGTGTAACAAAATGAATGCATAAGCAAAATATAAACATTATGTGGAGGATTATAGAAGATTGTGATAAAATTTTAAATAAATATGGGATAGTATTATGTGCCAAGACATTTTTTGTACTTTAATGATTTTTACAAAAATAACACCTTTTTTGATACTGTTGCAACTTAATTCTGTCTGAAGCACACCAGTGAGAAATTGAGAGTCTATTTCTTCTTTCTAAACTGCTTCATTAGTTTTGCTGAAGAAGAATGTATATGTTTTTGAAATGAAGTTGTGATCAAAAGTACTTGCAGGTAATGGCACTGATATGTGAAACATTCTAATTTTATGTGTCAATTATAACATTCCCATTGTTTTGTAGAAGAAACTTCTATATCCTGATCCACCAGCTTTCCAGGATTTGTAGTGTAAACTTTCAGGCCATATTAAATGAGCAGATCACATGATCCCTCCATAAAAACAGTAGGTGCATTTGTTTTCCAAGTTCTTTATTTAACTATATTCTCATGATGAAGTCATGTTTCTGAGTTGG
>PVJA010015263.1:0-24599 GCA_004027025.1 Myocastor coypus | reverse complement strand
CCATATGTTTCTGTTAAAATAAATTTTAGTGATTTCCCTTTTTTAAGACACATTGAAACTGTGAATGCCCTTGTGTTGTGATCCTGGACCTTTTTGCTTCAGTTTAGTCATAAATTGTTTGAACAAATTAAACCAAGCAGAGATAATGTTTTCTGTGCCCGTATTCCATGAAAATGGATAAATATCAAGAAAAACGGTTATATCAATTAGTGTTCCATTGTTATGACAATATATTTGAAAAATAATTTAGAAGAAGAAAAGGTTCCATTCAGCTCACAGTTTTGGAGGTCCTTGTTGCTTGGCTTTATCACTGTGGGCCTGTAGGAAGCAAGAGCACTAAGGTGCTGGGGAGAGCATGGAAGAGGAAAGTTGCTCACCTCATGGGGGTCAGGAAACAGAAAGAGAGAGGTCTTTTTTTCAGCAAAGCTCCTAGCCCCAAACACATTCCAATATGAATTCATCAGTAGGTTAATATAGGTTAATATGCAGATGAGTTTAGAGCCTCTGTTACATAGTAATTTTTAAAAGACTTCACAATCACCTACTGCTGCTGTGGGGCCAAGCTTTCAACACACGAACTTTTGAGGGACACTGTAGACACAAACTATGACAAAGGACATCTTTTAAAATATTATTAAAGAATTCTAGTTAGGAAAAGTCACGTAAATCACTTAATTTGGAAAAAGAAGGCTTTTTGTATTAGCTCTGTACTATTTCTAAACCCACAGCTCTTTTGTTAGTTTATCCTATTTCTTGTTTGCCAGTCTGTACTCTACAAAAAATCAACATATAATGCAAAAATGGCTTTGTTTATTGATAATGAAATGATGTGATACTTTAAAATAAACTCAATACTTTCAGAAAAAAGAAGTTGTTTGTCTTTTCAGTTATACCTACGCAATTCTATATTCACTGGATTAATTTACATTCTCATTCTGACTCATATTATTGTATCTTTCTCCTCTTAGTATACCCCTAAGCCTATTAGATAAGAGTTTCTGGGATTTTCATCATTGCTAAGACTAACTGCTGCCAATGAGGAGGTGACTTGAGGAATGGTGGACAGGTGTGTGACCAGTGCTTTCCTCTATGCCTTTTTTTTTTTAACCTGTATTTAGGACAGGGTCTACAAGGTGTACAATGTCTTGCTATGTAGGCTGGACTCATAGTAATTCTCCTGTTTTCAGCCTCCCAAAGTGCTGGGATGGCAGGTGTGCCACCATGCCCAGTCTCAACCACTGTCTCAGCACTCCCCACAGACAGGGCCAGCATGGCAGGCCAGGGATCAAACCCCAGCCGCTGTGTCCTCTGTGCCTTTTGGATTTGGGATCTATACACTTATGTAGTCAAAAGTACTTATAAGTTACAAAAATATGAGAGCTCCGTAATCTGCCAGTGAAAAGGAAAAGAACTGATGTCCGTCTAACCTAGCACTTCAGGAATCAGGCATAATGAGTTGGTAATAATTATCCTATTGCTTTTTATCTGGATGTATTACATTCATGGGGGACAGCGTGGTACAGAGCTGATACTGTGAGCTTTAACTACATTCACTGAATGAATGAAAGGATCGATGAGAAAAGGCCTCAGTTACTACCATGTTCACATTTGGTTTTGTTACTTCCTTGACTGCCCCTCATCTGTTTATTGTAGCACACAGTATGTGCCTCACAGGGCTAGTTATTAATTTAAGTCGTATCAAGATATAATATATACACATAATATTGTACATGTAATAAACAAATATATAACATGTAAAAGTGTAGAACATGGTATAAATTCATATATAAATCGTATAATAGAGAGAAGAAAAAAGAGAGACATAAAGAGAGTTCCTATTATGAAATACATTATTCTGGAAACAGTGGAGAGTAGTAATTAGACATAAAGAAAATCCCAGGCCAATGAGGGAGGTGGGTAGACAGAGAGAGGCATGCAGTAAATCAGATGATGATGATGATGCAAGTACTATGAGACAAAATAAAGCGGAGAATAATGGTAGAAGGCGTTAGCATGAGTGCCTTGAATAGTGCACTTGAATTGCTTAAAATAAAGCTGAGGGGGGCCCGGCGGGATGGCTCAGTGGTCTAAAGCGCCTGCTTGGGAAAGCTTGGGCGGCTTCAGGGACTGTGGTTCGATCCCCCTGCCCTTGGGGCAGGCTGAGCCGGCCATAAAAATGAGTGAATAAACAAACAAAGGTTCTCAAACAAGAAAAAAAAAAACTAAATAAGTAAAATAAAAAATTCTTAAAAATAAAGCTGAGGCCAGGGAGGTAGCTTGGTGGCACAGCCCCTGCCTGGCAAGCACAAGATCCTGAGCTTGGCTCCCCATACAGCAACAACAACAACAAAAAGATCTGGCCCTCAGCAAACACTCAAGCACGTAAAAATATTTTGTTTTCTTACATGTTCTTCAGGTGATTCTACTTATCTGAATAATCCTAATTTAGAACAATATTAGAACAATTTTCAATAGAATATTATTGATAATATTGAATTATTGATATCTGTTGAATAATATTCAACAGAAGAGGATTTTCCTCAGGGGCTGAATATTAAAATCAACAGAGAAATTGATTAGGATGCAATTGACAGTCCTATTATAAAATTCTATCTACTCTAATTGCATTTTCCTGAGAAGATGGCAAGTCTTACTGAGTCTATATCATTTATTTTCAAAATGTAAATTATTTTTTAAAATTCCTTGGACAGACTGCTGAAAACATTTCATCATGCACTGAGAGGTCACAGTGGACATATGCAGTGCGCAGACTGACCTTATGATTCATCTGTCCTGTTTCGGGTGCACGCGCAAAGGAAGTGAGGTCAGCATCTAAAGAGACACCTTACGCCCATGTTATTGTGGCTCACAGTAGCTGGGGCATGGAATGAACCTACGTGCCCATCAGTGGATAAGTAGGCTGAGAAAATATGGTCCATATACCCAGTGGAGTATTAGCCACAAAGCAAAATGAAATCTTATCATGTGTGGCAAAATGGAAGGAACCGGAAGATACTTTGTTATGTGACACAAGTCAGATACAGTCAGATACAGAAAGACAAGGATTGCAAGTTCCATTTCATATGTGGAAGTTAAAGAAAAGATACAAAAAAATGTTGCTCTAAATGCAAGGTAGTGAGGGCTGGCAAGATAGCTCAGTGGAGTAAGTGCCTGTTTAGGCAAGCACAGGGACCTGGGTTCGATCCTTGGCACCACATGTTGTGTTGGCCCCACCCCTAGATGCACTGACCTGGCCACAGAGACCAGACATGGTGGCATACACACAGAATCCCAGTGCTGGGGAGGCTGAAAACAAGAGGATCACTACAAGTCTGAGGTCAATCTGCATAGGGAGACCCTGTGCCAAATAACTTTTTTCTTAAAATACAAAATCACTATTTTGTATGATTACTAAAACTTGGAAACTGGGGGTGATAGGTTGGCTAAGGGAAGGCTGGATTTGATCTGCATACACTATATACAGGAATGGAAATATCAATCTCACTCATGTACATTTTTTTTTTAATATTATGGAGGGCTCAGCCTGCCCTGGGGGTGGGGCTGGCACAGCATGTGGTGCCAGGGATCAAACCACAGTGCCTGCGGTTGCCTAAGCTTTCCTAGACAGGCACTTCAGACTACTAAGCTATCTCACTGGCCCCCACTCATGTACATTAATATATGTTAATCAAAAGAAAAAATGGAAAGGAACACTGACATGACACTTGAAAGCTGCCGTATACTTTCATCATCATATGCCCACACCCTGGTACTGCTGAACCCTCTAGCTGAACAGCTAACGTTTAGGAACTAATGTTACTCAAGGTCTTAATTCACTATATTAAAAAGCAATTTTTGGAGTAATCTGGGTCATTATGAAGAGAGTGCAATGACCTGACCAACCCATAAGAAAAGGGCAATTATAACATACATTAAAGCAATATCCTTTCAGGCTGAGCCAGGTGTTAGTGAATATTTGTGATAAAATTAGAAAAGAATGAAGTGGTTATTTTTCACATAAGGAAAGAGTTTGCATCAAAATATTAAAATATTTTTGCATAGTTATAAAGCCATAACCATCAGTGGATACAAATTAAGAACGGTATATTGCTAAAGTGTACTCCTCTTTCCACAACTGGTCTAGGAAATGCTGAATTAAAGCATCTAAACTCAAGAGTATAGCACTTGCCTCTCCAAAAGTGCTCCACGGAAGACCATTGAAACATCTCTCTCACACACACTAAGGAAGACTCATTTTCCAAATAACACAATGAATCACTGTCTTGTGAAACATTTTGTTTTTCTATAAAAAGTATATTATATTCATCTTGTCCTTGCTAGATCCCTGCTATCATTACTTATGCTCATCTCCAGGAGGGAGAAAAAGGATTTTATCAAAGTGATTTACTTGTGTCAGGCCTGGAAGTGAACTGAAAGCAATAGCGGTTCTTATATAAAGGCTGGCATAATCGAATTATTGCCTTTTAAGTGATTGAACACAGTGGTGCATATCAGAGCCATCTCTTCGAAGATGTCACAAAGAGTAGTCAGCCTCTGTTGTTTACTTTATGTCTAATACCTCTTTGCAACCAAATGAAAAGTGCTAAGACTCTGTTCAGCCTAGAGCCCAATGCAAAGATTCCTAAAATGCTGCGACCCTCCAAGATAAGGGAAGACTCATCTGACAGGTTAACCGATTTAGGTATTCAGAGCTAGGACAGTATCTCATAGTGCTCACCTCTGTTCCATCTCAGCACAAAAGACTGTAGTTTTGGTAGGCTAACCTTTGTTTTTAAAAGGTAAATAAAATGAAAGCCTGTCATGGTGAAGACAGACTGGCTTGACTGACTTGGGACCTGCCTGGGGGACTTGGAGAGCACATGTGTGAGTGTGTCTGGGTGGGTCTTGGAGGTGTGGCCTTGGGGTCTATATTTGGTCCTTCACGCTTTCTTTCTGGCTCTATTGCCCTGCTCTGCTTCTGGTTCCCCATGAATACCATTTGGTCATGATGTCCCTGCCTTAGACTCAGCACATCACAGACTGAATGACCCAGAACCATGAGCCAAATTAAACTTCTTTAAATTACAGGCATTCTGAACCCCGTTCCTGCAACGGGAAAGCTCATACTGTACCGTTGTGAAAGGTCACCCTTTCCAGCATCTAGTACAAATGACCTGAGGAGGCATGAAGGCTGCATTATTGCCTTATCTTTACAAGATCTCCTCTGACTACTCTGTAACCATCAATTCCAAGAATAACACACATCAGAGACAAAATCAGAGCCTGAAGATTAGCAAATACAGGAAAGTGACGATGATGGTTTTGTTGCTCTTGACAGATGTTCAGAGCTCCTCTAAGAGATTTGGACTATGGGTTCAAACTGCTTGCATGACTGTCTCCACTGTTAAGACTGTCAGACTCAGGCCGGGGAAAGAGCAATGTTTCGCTTATCTAAGCAAGAGCTCATGCTGTCAGGTGTGTACTGCAATCACCTGGAGGGGTCCCTGGGAGCACAGAACCTCAGGGCTCGTAGCTCTGGCCCCAGAGCACAATAGCTAATGCATTTCTGGATCACGTTCTGCATGCAGCCTGGAGGCCACACCTGGAGGCCACACCTGGAGAACTAGGGCCCTTGGAAGTGGTTGTGACCCGGTCCACTGGGACTGCACATCCCGAATCCTGACCCTGCACTGTCAGCCGTGTACTCGAAGGTGAACTGCTTCATTTCTCCATGTTTCCATTTTCTCACTTGTGAAATGAGGATTTTAATATGATCTCAACTTTAGGATTACTGTTAAGTGAACTAACACGCCTGCATGGCTAAATAACTACCTGGCACATAAGAGCTCAATAAATGTTTACAGATAACAAAATTAAATTTGTATTGCAATTACTGAGTGTCAACGCCATGTGCTCCAAAGACCAGCTGCCTAACCCTCCTCATTTTACACAAAGCAACACTATCTACTATTCTCTGTGGTGCATTTAATTCTTCTATTCTATATGTGACAACGAGAAGACAAGTGTGATACAAAGGACAGATTTTCAGCCTAGAAAGAGCACATCCCCACCATTAAGTAATCTAAGACACAAATAAAAGTAATACCTTTAGAATAGTGACTTTGAGAAAAACCCTTTTACTGGCTGCAAAGAACCAGTCAGTGTAGTAGCTCCCTGTTCCCCCAAAGTATAAATGATCTCCTCCTTAGCCAAAATCTACTGTTACCCTTTCAAAATAAGAAGAATGATCTAAAACCTTACTTGTTGACAACTTGGGGAACAACTATTAGGTCGGATGAGTTAGCTCGCAGCATGCACTGCTTCTTCAGAGGTCAATCTCTTTTTGCAAATCTGGTTGGAGCTTTTTGCAAGTGAGTCTATGGAGAGCGAAGGCTGGCTATGGCATCCCCCCATCAATCATGGGGAGCCCACTGCGGCAGCACAAGCACCAGCTGATGTAACAAGATCCACAGTGCCTGCAAAGGGACATCTGCCCAACCTTTACACTTCCTGTCACCCCTGAGTCTCCTTTCTCTACACGTCTAAAGTTATCAGCAGAACATTTGAAGTGTGAAACGGATTCTATTAAGATATTCAATACAGTTTGGGGTAGGGGGAGTCCTGGAGCCTTGTTCTAAGCAAGCAAAAGGCACAGAGGAACAACAAGCACTGTTTCAGGGAATCAGTGTCCCCTCTTTCTGTCACTTCATGTCATCTAAGGTTGAAGAAAACCCAGAGAAGCAACAAGTACAAATAATCCTCCTCTGAAAATGCTTCCTCCGGTCAGAGATCCAAAGGAAAAAGAAGGCATTTCCCAGTGCTTTAACAATAAGTTATATGTTGTTTTAGGAGTTGTTTAAGCACCTATCTTGTAGATTGCTTAAATGATTTTTTTTAAGTTTTGTAAATTTCTAGTACTCTAAAAAAGAGAAAAACCTTACAACTTCCTGAGCCACCTTGCACTGCCACAACAAATTACCTGAGACTGTATGTTTCTTAAAGAAAAAAAGGTTTATTTAGCTCAGTTTTGAATGCTGACAGTCCAAGATCACGTGAACCCATCTGGTGTGTGCCATACTCACTCCATGTGAAAACAGCCATGGGACTTCATGACAGTAGCATGTGTGAGCATGGCTGACATGCAGGTGATGGCAGACAGGTCACATGGCGAGAGAGGAAGCACGAAGCAAGCTGAGAACAACAAACTTGCTTTATAATCACCTACTCTTGTAAGCAATCCAGTCCCTCTAGAGCAAGAAGTCCCTTCCTTGAGAAAAGCATTACTCCCTCTTGGGGACCTAAACATCTTTTAAGGTCACCACTCTGCAATGATCCCTCTGGTGAGCAAGCCTCAGTATTAGCTTTGTTAATGATGCAATGTATTCAAACCAGAGCACAACTGATTTTTCAGGGTTTTTTTTAAAATAATAACTGAAGCACAAGATGAAAAGGGAGAAAAAAACCCCAGATCATTAGAACCTGTAGGGAATCTTTAAAAGTATGAATTGTTACTTCTGGGTCCCCCGTCACCTCTGCTGGCTTGTGCTGATGAGTGCTCATGTGACCCCAGTAATCACCTCCACCACAACTATTAAGGCAGGGACCAGGTGGGGACCAAGATCTGACATCCCTGTCAGCACACATCACTGAGAAGCCTCCAAAACAAGTGACAGTTCTCTTCACTCTAAGTCAGAAAGAGGGAAAGCCACCCAGAGGAGATAACCCCTAGGCAGACGGCTTCCTTGCTAACATTTCACAACCCTTTAAACTCTAGGCCAGAGATTAGAAAACATTTTCTATCAAGGGCTGGACATCAAATATGTTATACTCTAGGGAGCTGGGGAGATGGCTCCGAGGCACAAGTGCCTGCTGGGCAAGTGCAAGGTCATGAGTTTGAACCCCGGTCCCACAAAAAAAAAAAAAAAAAAAAAAAAAAAAAAAAAAAAAAAAAAAAAAAAAAAAAAAAAATATATATATATATATATATATATATATATATATATATATATATATATGTTATACTCTACAGGCCACATGGTATCTGTCATACATATTCAAATTTATCACTGTAGCAGGAAAGCAGGTTAAGCAAATGAGAAGACTGTGTTCCAAAAAACTGTTATTAATACACACAAAACCCCTCATATTCATATGCCAGCATGAGAGCTTTCAGCCATTTGCACATGTAAAAGCCATCCTGTATGAATCAGGTAGCAAGCTGTGGTGTGCTACCCTTGGTCAGTGCCACTCACCTGATTAGACACAGACCCTCTAACCCTGCACCCAAGGAAGACCTCGATACATCAGAAACTGGAAACCAGGCCAGATATGAATTAGAACTAAATACTCTTTCTTTCTAACACTACAAGACCCAGAAATGACCTATAGACTGTGAACCTCTTTAGCAGATCTGCCAAAATGCTTCCTATTTTATTGCCTTGATATGAATAAAACTTCTATAAATTCCCCAAATATTAGATTTGCAACTTGATTTCCTAAAGTCTCCTTCCTCATCTAAACTAAATGAGAGTATTTTTGAATACTGAGGAAAAGAAAAAAAGCCTGTACTGGGCTTGTGTCCAAACTTCATGTATTTCAAAGATTTATTCAATGTTTTAAAATCACTTATACAGAAACTCTTATTATGGAATCCAAACTAATGCACTAAATGTCCTCCCCACTGACATGATCAAGAGAACAAGAGAAACCCAGAAAACAAAGCTTGATGTCAGTTGCATGCTTAGCCCCCTCAGCCACACACAGAAGAGGAAGGAGGGAGGTGTTAGTCAGTCGACTATTGATCAATCAGATGAGCAAGAAAGAGAAAGTCAGGCAGAGGAGAGCTAGAATCTTCTGCCTGAGCTGCACTGAAGCCCCAGCTTGGAGCAACCAAGGGTAAAGATAAAGGCAGCTCTAGGAGCTGATGATGAGAAGAGTCTCACATTTCTAGGGTCCAGGAGGAGTCCACCAAAGTGCTCAGCAGCAGGTGCATCTGAGGTACTGAAGAGCAGAGGGGCACAGTCATGGTGAGGACGGGTTTGGAGGGGACATGAGGTCACTGGCTGGGTGCAGAGGGGAGCACTACCCTCGCTGGATTCTACATGTGGCCCTACACTGGTTAGACAGCAGCAGATGTATTACTCATCCTACAGGCTGCACTTGGATAATCTGGAAAATACCACACACTTGTATGCAGAGTGCGTATTAGTTTCTAATCTGATGCAAACAGATTATGCAGCCTATAGATGAGCTAAAGAAAAGTCATGAGAAGTTACAAAGCTTTCGGCAATTCAAAAGAAGAAAAGTAAGCTGCCAGCACCTGGGAAGTTAAGGCAGAGAACTACAGAGAGTTCAAGGCCAGCCAGAGTTACATAGAGACTGAAAAGCCAGTCTGACTACATAGCCAAACTCTGCCTCAAAAAACCAAAACCAAAACCAAAACAACGAATTTGGTAATTTTTTTTTTCTTTTTTTCCTAGTGCTGGAGATTGACTTAAGGGCCTCCTACATACTCAGCAAGAGGTCTACCATTGAGCTACAGCCTCAGGCTTTTAAAATTTTTACTTTGAAAGCAGGGTGTGGTGGCTCATGCCTGTAATCCCAGCACTCAGGAGGCTGAGTCAGGAGGATTGGTGTGAGTTCGAGACCAGCCTGGGCTATAAAAGTGAGCTCAAGGCCAGCCTCAACTGCATAGCGAGACCCTGTCTGAAAAAGACAAAAAAAAAAAAAAAAAAAAAAAATTACTTTGAGACACAGTCTCACTAAATCACCCAAAGTGGCCTTGAATTTGTGATCCCCTACCTGAGCCTCCTGAGTAGCTGGAATCATAGGCCAGTGCCACTATAGCTAGATTGACTTTATCTTCCACTCCACAATACATAAAAGCTAAGTGACACACTTAAAAGGAAGGTTGAAAGAGTTCTTAGGAAGAAGACTGACTTTTGTAGAGTTCATATACAACGACAACAGGATCTTCGGATATTTCCTGTCCCAAGTCCTCCAGGTCTACCAGCAACTGGGACAAAAGTCAGAACATCACTCTTTAATTATTGCAGTGTGTAGAACAAATCAGCAGGAAGCAGTGGAACAACTGTGATTGGAATTAAATTTAAAATGATCATGGTTAGTGTAATGCAACTCTTATATTGATATTAAAAGACATGGATAAAAGTCTGTTGATTAACTCAGACTATTTAAACAAAAGTTATTGATTGAAGAGGAGGAGTACTACAAGGGAAAATCTGTATTTCCTCTTTTATGGGACAAAAATGTTAGTTTCATTTTTGGCAGATATGGAGAAATATCAATTTTATAATCATATTATTTTGAAATTTAAAGGCAATAATAGTCAAAAACATAACACAACATAATGAACTATATAGAGGAAGGACTTTGCTTTTTTTTTTTCTTGTATCAGAACCTTTGTTTGTTTATTCACTCATTTTTATGGCTGGCTCATGTGGTGCCGGGGATCGAACTGCGGTCCCTGAAGCTGCCCAAGCTTCCCCAAGCAGGCGCTTTAGACCACTGAGCCATCCCGCCGGGCCCCTGGACTTTGCTTTTTAACAAACATCTATGAGTATAGGACAAAGCATTAATCTCTCTAAGCTTTACTTGTCTATAAAATAATAGTTTTCTTGTTATACAGTTGTTTTGAAGAGGACCTGAAAGTTTATATCTCTGCTACATAGCTCATGGCAAATGGAAATTTTTAGTATTATTGTTAGCAATCAACTAGAAAGCACAAGGTCTTGAGTTCAATTCCCAGTGCCTCCCCTCCAAAAAAATACCAGAAAACAATCTCTTTAAAAGAAATAATTAAAAGAAAAAATTTGACAAATACAACAACAGACTACAGGAGAAATTTAAAAATAAAGTAAAAAGCTATTAAACAGAAAGCATAAACTTATTGGTTATAGTACTTGGAGACAGGTTATAGTTTTTTAATTAAAGAAGATACAAATCATGATTTGATGTGAATTTTAGAATACTGCTTTGAAATACTTAATTTAGTTTTAATTAATATTTATACTATATCTCTGACTTACAGTCTATTTATAAGATATGGGATGATATTTTCTCCTAATATTAGAAACTTTAAAAAGAAAAAAAATGTATGTATGCATAAGGATACATATACATAGGATAGATATATAGCTACTTTGTCTTAGTTCATTGAGAACAAAAATTTGAACTACTATAAAGACAACAATATGCATGGTATTAATTGTAACCATCCTACTAACTTGTTTTGAAACTGTTTCATTGCCATTTTATCTTTTTTCTCATTAAAATGTATTAAGAAAGAAAGAAAAAAGAAAAAGATACAAAAGATTTTTAAAATATATAGGTATTCTGTATAATCTATTTAAAAGGCTACCCATCATTTGTTCACTTAGCAAATACCTGAGTGCTTAAACTACGCCTGGCATTATTCTAAATTTTGAGGATCTGGTAGGAAACAAGGTACAAAGTCTTGGACCACCCAGGTATCGGGGGCTGTGTCATCCTAGTAGAAGCTAAGGTAAGAGGCTTCTGACTGGGATACACCTGGGCATGTTTCAGGAAAGGCAAAGATGCCTGTGTGGCTGAAGGGAAGTGAGCCAGAAAGCGGGTAGAGTTGGAGAGAGGTATGGATTCTGCAGACCCCCAATACTTCACTCCAAGTGAGAAGGTAGGGAATTGTCCAGGCCTGAACTCCAGGGGTGGGATTCCACCCTCTCTTTGACCAGGTCGTTCTGGTTATGGAAAACAAGCATAAGGGAAGCAAGAGTTGAGGATGGCACAGATAGCACTATGTGTTTTGTTATTGTTATTGTTGCTTTGTTTAAAAAAAATGTAAAAGGAATTATGTAGGTGTCTGCAGCTTTATCAGGGACTTATTAAGAAGAGGTTGGACTCTTCTGAACATATTCTGAATGCTAGTTTTTAAGACTCAACAGCCTGGATGGGGAGTTTGAGAAAAAGAAAAATCCAGAGTGAACTCATTTTTGGGGGCTGGAGGAGTAGAAAAGATACAGAAATTAATTTATGTTTTAACTGTGTACTTTGGGGGGAAAACTGAGAATATTGTTAAAGAAGTTTTTCCCCCAAAGAAAACTGCCCAGGTAGATTTATGAGCAAGACTGGAAATTATTTTAATAAATGATCAGTCCTTTGCTATTCAAACTAGAACAAAAATTAAAAGGAAGGAAAATATTTTATTTCATTTAAACAACTTAGCAGAAACTTGACAACAAAAGTTGATAAAAACAAAGTCTTTGTTATCAAGTTTGACATAAAAATCATTAACAAAGTGAATATGCTAAATCTGAGTGAGAAAAATATAATGAAAGTTTCAAATTTTTAAAATTTATTTCAGTAAAAGACACATTCCCACGAATTCAGCTCAGAATGCCCCTGACACATTCCAAACACACTTATTACCACATCATTCTTTTTAGTTGTTGCTCTTTGGTTTAGCTTCTCTCTCTCTCTCTTTTTTTTTTTTTTTTTTTTTTTTTTTTTTTTTTTTTTTTTTTTTTTTTTTAAGATAGGATCTTGCTCTGTAGTTTAGGCTGTCTCTGAACTCATAGTGATCCTTCTGCCTCAGTCTCCTGAACATTGGGATTACAGGTGTGTGCCACCACACCTTGCTCTTGCCACTTTCTGAAGTATCTCTGGAAGTCTTTTGTGTCTTTAGTTGAGCTGTTCTGGCTACCTCAGTGTCATGAATCAATTCAAAATGTGGACTTCTCAGGGTCATTTTTGATGTTGGAGAAGAGCCAAAGTCACATGGGGCCAGAGCCAGTGACTAAGGAGGATGAGAAATGATTATAAGCTTTTTGCATCAATTCAGAACATTGAAGCAGCCACAAAAAGACACTCTTGAAAGACTACTTCCAGAACTGCTTCAGTGACAAACAATGGGATAAATATGTTTGAAGCAAGGGCAGGTATGTGAATGGCATCCATAGGAATATATCTTTTATTGTAATACCTTAAAAATTTAAACATTTACTGTAGCTTTTTATCATACTTTGCATATTATAAGAGTGAAACAAAATTTGGACAAAATTTATTCTAGGAATACAAAGATATTTCAACATAGACAATATGACTATAACCATATTGTTATATAAAAGAAGATAATTAAAATCAATTCAGTAGATATCAAAGGAGCATTTGATATAAATTAACAGAAATTTTGAATTTAGGCATCGATGGGTATTGTATTAAACAATAATGTTCATCTAAAACCAACAGCTAGCAAAAACCATACATGGTGATGAAACAGATGTTCAACAGAAATGTAATGTGAACCACATGTGTAATTTTAAAATAGTCTAGTTGCCATATTCAAACACAAATTTCTCAAAAAAAATTAAAACTACTAATGGAATATTTTCATTCTTTTTTTATACACTGTATCTTCAAAATCCATCCCAGGTGGGGTTTGGGTTCTGTTTTCCACCTAACACACACCCCAGTGAGCATGTTTCCTGTCCTCTCTGAACACCTGATGCCGTACATCCTGTGTGGGATAGGGCTGCTCTTGTGGACCTATGTATGACCCAAGCAAATGTGGCCAGGACTTGGACTTACATGCTTGAAAGAGCCAAAACTCCTTAGAATTTAAGGAGAGACTTCAGTAGAAGGCCAACCACAGGATGTAGTCCTACAAGGAAAAACTTCTAAATGACATCAATTTTCTACTCCAAATGACTATATACGTGGAATATAAGCCAATCATAATTCCTTTGGTTTATTTTGGAAGACTTTACAAAGATTCAAATAATAAAGAGCAATAATATTAAGAAAAGCAAGAAATTTTCAAAAAGGACAGAGATTTGAGGTCTCCACTACTGAAGTATAATGTCATCATCTAAGATTCACATAGGCTATCAGTTCATGGCACTATAACCCTGGCAGCTCAAAGAAGAAAAGAACTAGCAGAAATGAGAATTCAATATTTGATCAAGAAAGAATTATAACTAAGAAGGAAATAAACATATTAGTAAGTACCTCATATTGGGCCCACTTTTAAAACCTAGAAAATGATATGTCTACCTTATATCTTATACCAGAATAACTACCATATATCTCACAGATTTAAATGAAAAATTAGAAAGCAAGAAAGTGACATGAAATGTATTTTTTGAAACATATATATATATATATATATATATATATATATATATATATATATAATTTTGGAGTAAGGAGGGTTTTTTAAAAATACAAATTGTAAAGAAAGAAAACAATTTGATGATAAAATCTATCAAAAATATAGAAATAATTTTAAAACTTTTTAAGATACTTCCAACAAATAGGAGCAATAAATGCAGATGATTTCCCAAAAGAAAGGGAAGTTGAAGCTAAGGAAACAAAGCGACCAAGTCCCGAGAAGTGCAAACTTTCGCCATGGATGCAGTCACCATTCCTTTGGGAAACTCGGCCCTGGTGAACTAAGGAGCAGTCAGGGGCTCTCCATGCTTATCTGCCTACCTCCACTTGGTCATTCATAGAGACAGAAAGTGGAAAGATTATCAGTAGCTAGCGAGGAGGAGAAATGAGGCGTTACTACGTGTGTGTCATCAGTTCGGGACAATGCCAATGTTCTGGACAGAGACAGAGGCAGTGGCTGCGTGACCCTGTGAGTGCGCTCAGTGCCACCAAACAGAACACTTCATGGTGGCAACAGTGATGAATGGTGTGTTGTTTGTATTTCACCACCACTTTTTTAAACTTAAATGGTACAGGTATGCAGTTTATTAAGCTATTCTCTGCTTATTAAGCACTTAGGTGTTTTCCAAAACTTTTAATATTACATACGTTACTATGTTAAAAAGTAGATAAGGGCACACTTTGATCTGCTGCTTACCCTATGGTCCCAATAAAGACTTTGTGTAACAAAATAAATACATTTTTCTTCTGGTACTGTGGATATGAAGTAACTGAGATAGGAATTTGAACAAATATGTTTCAGTAATAAAAAAATCAGGCAGCTGCTGCAAAGTGCAATGCAGAACCTTACCTAAAGGTACTTGAGGGGATGATTTAACTAATACATGGGCCTTGGCGAACTTTAAAGGAATGAATGGTCCGTGCGTGCCCGGCATGGCCTCTGGAATATGAGAGGGTTTGCCAGTGGTTATCTCAGAGCAAATGGGATTTTTGCCGCCTTTTGTCTTTCTTGCTTGTCAGTATTTTACTTTTTCTATAATGAACATGAACTCTTTTTGTTAAAGGAAATACATTAATGAATGAAAGTTAACTTGAAAGAAAATGTTGAAACCTTCCAGTTATCTGTCTTCTCTGGAAGTAACACTGTGCCTCCCCGGACTTTACACAATGCCCCCTCACAAAGAGAAAAAAGCAAATGCTCCTGGCCAGCTGTGCATGGATTACTTACTGTGGGGGCCAGCAGGTGATTCCTTCCCTGATCTACATCATTAGAAGTTATGTTCTATTAAGGCATCCCTTTGGGTGTTGTATCTACTACTTAGAAAGTATACATTCTCCTTTCGATAGGGCATAAAATTTCTTCTATGATAAGGAAGATGCTGTCCCCAAAGAGTAAGGCTAAGTCAGGTGTCAGGGTCAGGGCACAGGTTTATAATTCCACCACTGTAAGAGACTAAGGTTGGAGGATCACAAGTGAGAGCAAGCCTGGCTTGGGCTGCTTAGCAACTTAGCAAAACCATGTCCAGAAATAAGACATTAAAAGGAGCTGAAGATACAGTCCAGTGAAAAAGCTGTGACTTCAATCCATAGTACCAATGAATTTTTATTTATTTTTTATTTTTTTATTTTTTTTAAGGAAAGTTAAGGCTAATCAGGCATGGTGGTGTATACCTATAAGCCTATAACTTGAGAGGTTCAGGCAGGAGGATCATTGCAAGTTCAAGACTAGCCTGGGCTACAAAGTGAGCTCACTAGGTTGAACTACATAGAGAGATTCTGTCTCAAAAAGATGAAAGAAAGGAAAGAAAGAAAGAAAGAAAGAGGAGGAAAAAGAAAGTAAAAAAAAGAAAAGAAAAAAAGGCCACACATGAAGTACAGAGTAAAATTAGATGAAACCATGTTGTCTAAGAATATTCCAAAGCCTATGCAGGTACAGAAGGACAGCACTTGATATCAAGGTACAGGCGAATATAGCCAACCCAAAGGCATTTTCTGTTGGTGGTCCCCCACAATATGTTATAAATCTGGGAAAGGAAACTTGAAATCATTAAGGTCACATATTTATAACATCATATTCAATTAGGTTAGAAAAGTGCAATATCTGTCATCATGTCATAAAAAGATGTGTTTTTCTCTCAGATCTCTTGGAAGGAAAAGCTCCCAATACTGTTACAGATAGGACTGTTTTCAATCAGTTACAAGAAGCAATTCAATTACAAGAGGGTTTAGTGCAGTAACTGACTCCAGACTAATTTAATTTCTTTAGGTCTCTAAAGATCAATTGATCTGATTTGTCCCATCCCCAAAGGCTATTTAGGAAAAACTCAGACTTAAATACCTGGAAGTGAAATCCAAAACCTTGGCCAGTTTCACACTCTTTGGGTCATCTTGCAAACTTTCAGCTGGTCCTGTAGAGCACTCTTTGACCCTCAGACCATGACAGCAACTTTGCTTCACCTATGTGTGCTGAGTGCTCCGGATCAGGACCTTATTTTATGATTGAGAAATGTGGCTGAGCGCTCTACCCGATCTGCCCTTCCCGGAGTAGCAGGCTGAGTCCTCCCACCTCATGACCTGGAAGTGACTGCAAGGCCATTTTTACTCTGGGAGTAGCTCATGATGGCCAGGAACAGCCGATTTGGGTGGGGAACAAACAGTTCCATGCAAGGCTCATCTCACAAGATGAAGAACTTAGCACTGCTGTGCACTTTGTGATTTATGAAGCGCTTTTGTAAATGTTGTCTTAATCAATGCTGCAATAAATCTTTGACCGGCAAGGCTGTTGTCTTCATTTTCTGGATGAAGATACACACTAAGTTCAGTGACTTCTCCAGGATCAGTCAAACACCCCCCCCCAAAAAAAGGCAGAGCTGCACCTCTGCCCCAAGACCATTTCCTCCCTGTAGAGCGAGCCTCCCACCCACCTGTGACAGGAAGCATGACAGGCTCTAGGACAGTGCAGCAATACCGCCCCACCCAACAGTCCAGTCTCCACTCTTACTTGAATCCTAAGTAAACTGAGAAAAAAAGTCACTCAAAATCATCCCACCCTACAAACTTGTCTACATTGGAGCTTCTGACACTCAGAAGAGAATGGAAAAGTCACTGCTAGAGGCAGGCGTCTTGGAAGTAAGGATCCTGCTTGCTGCCTAGGCTGCAAGTTAGCTCTTTCTCACTGACTTCTGCCGCCCTGGCCAGAGAGTTGTCCACAGCCTTCTTCTTGCTCTTTGCCATGGATTTTTCCACCAGGAGCCCAGTCACTCCCTGATCTCATCACCTGAAACCTCTCCAAACAATTAACCTCTCTTTTTGATTTGAATTGCACAGCTTTGTCCAACATTCCCCAGGTCCTGCTGTCCTCCCCACCATGCCTCCTTAGTCTCTCCCACTCCATCAACCACCTCCCCATGCTCTGTCACTGGGGAAGGTTTAGGAGGAACCAGACCAAGGCTGCTGAAACACAGAACAGGCCCTTGTGTGGGACTTGCAGGATAAGAAGGTAAAAAACGCAGAGGTCAGCAGTGGCCATGTGATAGGCAGCAGAGAGCTGTCCAGAGGTGGAAATGTGCCACGGTGGGGGAAAATCACACACAAGTGAAGGTACAGTGAACTAGGTGGCCGCGCTCTCACTACCCCACCTGTTGTTAGGGTCATCAGACCACAAAATAAGATTAAACATAAAAAATCAACATGTTTAAGACATACAAATGAGGACAGGTGGAAATTTTCACATTTTGTTGGATAAACTATAGCTATCACTATGGTCATGTGCTCCACCTGGGGTTTCCAAACCATAAGAACCACTGTAGTTCAGAGAAAGGAAAGTTACAGGTCCACGATTACCATTTGTCTTCTTATAGCCTCTGATATTTCTCCTTAAAAGATAAGCAGTCTACTCTGTGAGTAGAACTATGTGACCTTGAAGTAAAAGGCACCATCTTGTTTCACAATCCCAAATTGCCCTTACACTCTAAATATAAGTTCACCTAAGGAGGCAAAAGGCCATCATGGTCCCATTTCTCTGCAGACTGCCATTTGTCAAAACGTGGAGCTTATAATACCAAGAGCACCAAGTCTTTGGAAACATCAGCCCTGTGTTTGTGGTAAGTGCCCTGACCAAACAATGCCTTTACTTAGAAACTGAGGACATGACAGCTTGGTGTGGTGTTCACAAGACTCGGGCAGCTATGTTGTGTGCTGGGTCTACAGTTGGAAGGAAGGACACAGACACTCAGAGACCCGATAGACTCAGGTTAGGGTTCCCGGAAGTCAAGACTCATGTGTTCTTACAAACCCACTCTTGACTTTATCTTGTCTGGACAAATAGCAAGCAGAAAATTCTCATTACCTCTCAATGTCAGTGAGCCTGGAGGAGTCCCGGAACCCTTTGGCAAAAGGATTGCTGTCTATTTTCAGCTTGGTTATCTGGAAAGGAAAGAATGGTATAAAGCAATCTCATTTCTGAGGTCAAAGAAGTAAAACTCAAAACAAATTTTCTTCACTTTCCATGATACCCCAAGAAAATCTCACTGTCTCCAAGCATTGTGAGCAGGGCTTAAAGTACTGGACAAGTGGCAGAAAGGTGGCCCATAACCAAACTGAGTCCAGTTAGGCTGGGGGCTTTTCGGGAGAGGTGGATTAGCACTGGGGTGTGACACATATGAAACAGATGTGACAGGCGATGGCTCAGTTGGGGAAGCAGGAGCCACCTTAAGAGCAGCTGGGCCTACGACTAGCATTCCAGGAAAAGGGGGAGTAAGTGCACAAATGTCTCATTCTGCCTTGGCAACACCTTGTGTTAATGCCATATCAGGGTGGCTAAGAATGAAATGTCCAATAATAGCGTCATGTGCAACAGTACAGAAACAGAGGACAGGCATCCTTCTGAACATAAATTCATTTCTACCCTCGTCCATTTCACTGAATTAGAATCTAATTAGACCACACCTTATGTTCCTTCCATACAGTATAGTTTATTGAATGCTATGTTTCTATGGAAACAAATATTTCTCTAGTAAGAATTGCTGTCTCAAGCATTGTCTGTGACAGGGCATCTGCAATCTTCCAAGACCCAATATATGCAGAAAGATCCCACAGCACACAGCACCCGGCCTCCTAAGGAAGACACTATAGGCTGCAAGGCAGAGGGAAAGGAGAACCCAACTCAAACCTCCTTCATGCACAAATTCCCCTTGAATGCTGAAAGGACCTTAGGGACTGCAAGTCTTCACCCTTGACTGACAGAGGGTCACACTGAGGCACAAAGGACTAGGACCATGACACCCAAGCTAGTCACCAAATTAGAACCAGGGAGAAGCCCTCAAGGGAGCCAGAGTCATGAGCATCCAAAATAGGCCCACATTCACCTTTGGAGAGAAATGGACACAAAATGCCCTGAAAGAGGAAAAAGTTTCAGCGGGAGGTGAGGCCTGTCTTCCTAGCTGAGTAAGGAGCCAGGGAAACTCACACACTGAAATACTTCTTTTCCAGAAGCAAGTTATCATCAGATTAGACTATATCCACACTTAACATTAAACCATTAACATCCCCCAAATTTCTGTTTCTTACAAAAGACTCTTTCCTTTTGCAAGTTTTTTAAAAAATGAGCTATTAAGATCTTACCATAATTTCAATTTTCATTTGCTCAATAACTAATATGGTGGGGCTGGGGAGATAGCTCAGGGGCACAATCCCTGGTACTGGAAAAAAAACAAAACAAAAAAACACTAACATGGTTCAATAAAGTTTAAAAGATTTTAAAACTAAAAAAAAAAAAAAAAACGTGAGCTGAACCTGTAGAATTGCAATAAAGTCACCCCTACCCTCAATCTCAATCTCCCTCAATTCTAACTCTCCTTTACCAAAGATCCTCCCCTCCAAGACATCTAGAATCTGTTAGGCTGCCCTCTGCTGTCAGTAACTGTCTTCTGGAAGATTCTGGGAACATGTCAATCCTGAAGACACTGGAAAGTGTCTCTAAAATGCTCGCTAGAGTCCATGAATGCTTCCTAGAGAGCCACTAAGAAAATAACTAATTTCCATTCCAGCCTAGTAACAGCAGTCAGTAGAGAAGGGAGGAAATTTGGAAGGAAATAGACATCTATTTGCAATAAAGAATGAAGCCCCTCCGAGTATGCACCTAAGGAAATGTATAGGAGTCAGCCAGGCAGAGTGCGACAGACAAGAAATCCTAGCACTTTGGGAAGCTGAGGAAGGAGGATGGCAAGTTCAAGTCCCACCAGTGCAACTTAGCGAGACTCTGTCTGAAAATACAAAATTATGAAAAGGCCTGGGGGTGTCACTCAATGAAGAAAGCTCTTGGGTTTCATACCCAGTTCCACAAGGTGGGGCTCAAGAGGTCTGTCACAGCAGTGCCACCTCTACAAGGCACCCATCAAGACTTTGCTAAGAGAGCCTAGTCTTACACAGGGCTGCTGTTTCCTGAGGAGCTCTCTGCCTCAGGCGTTATTTTGAAGGTCAGTTTTGGGGAAGAAAGAAAAATTTGTATCCATGTAAAGTAAACTGTAAACATATTTAGCCCTAGCAATGCTTCTAGGCACCAACAACATTTAAAAACTCTCAAAGACATGTGCTGAGTCCCTGTCTACAGAATACTTATAATTTAAAATTTTTAATTCCAAAGTGCTTTATGGTGTATGAAAATGCTTTCACAATCTTCCATCAGCAGCTGACTACCTCATGGGGACTGATGACCTTGCCAGCACACTGAGAGATGCCAAATAGGACATGGATATAGGATGCGGGGTTTCCGAGCTAAGGGAGCTGAGCAGGGAGAGTCACCTGCTAAGCAGGATAGAAGGGTGGCACCCAACCCTCAGACCCAGGGATGTTAAGGGTGAGCCCAACCCTGATGGAAATTGCCGCATAGAACCACAGGACAAAATGACAAAGGCAAAGCCTCCTTCCAGCAGCACATTCATGAGACTGGAGAGTGACTGGGTTTGCAGAAGGCCCACGTTTCTGGAACTGGTCACGGGTTTCCTATGTGAATAAAATATTGTTATTGAAAGAAGTTCTGTTACAGCCACCCTCTTCACTGTGAGCCAGAGTGGCACTGGCTGCATAGAAACAGAACAGACAGCAGCGGCTGCTACAATGGCCAGACACTTCTCCCTGAAGAAGGGCTGCAGCTTCTGCCTGCTCTTCACTTTTCATAGGGAACAGCCTGGGGCAGGATGAGTGTGCGGCTCCTTAGATCCCCAGAGGATGGCTCGCAACACCTGGGTGTCTCTGCACCAGTGTGTCTGTCACCTTACCTAATGTTACTGCTACATTCAGGAACAAAGAGGGCACGTCCATTTGCTGTGAGTTTTCAGACTGCTGTGAAATTTTTTTCACTGTTAAGAGTTATCTACTTCCCATAGCTTTTAAACTGAGCTTTCATAGTCTCTAGAAGTATCAATGTTCACTTTTTCTCTACATGCTGAATTTCAAACTTTAAAAAAGCTGCAAGAATAGCATATCGCACTGTACATCCCAGTTTACCAATCAGGTTCAGCAATGACTTAAATTTAAGGCATCAGTTAGAAAAAAAGGACTCAGAGGCTGGGGATTTAGCCCCGTGGCTTAAGCATCTACCTAGTGCACATTTGTGAGTTCAAATCCCCAGACCGCAAAACAAAAACAAACAAGGACTCAGGATATTTACCAGGCATTTACTTTCTTCACGGACCACTTCACCTAGTTTTAGGGAAAATAATTGCTTTCAGCTATTAGAGGGGAAAAGGAGAATGAATTTATTGTCACTAAAATTTCATGGGGACTCTGAATAGATGCTATATTTTTATGCCTTATTTATTTTATTTGGATTAAATGCATGGAGTCTTGAGCCTTAAAAAAAAAAAAAAAGATGTTCTTTTTTCAGTACCACAGATTGAACTCAAGACCTTACATTTGCTAGGCAAGCACTTATTCCACTGAGCTGTCTCCCCAGCCCTTGTATATGCTTTCTGCCATGATTCTTAGTACATATTAGCTATATACCATGGATACATTCATTGTGGGGAGCTGCAAGGTGTACATAACACATCTTCTATTTTCTCTTTCTCCTCTCCCTTCCTCCTCTTCCCATTTACTAAATATCTATATCCCCAGTTAGTAATAGCAGTTTTTTATTTTGTTCTTTAAACTATTTATACTTTGCTTTTCTTAAAGTGCTAATTAGCAGTTGGGATTTGTGTATTAAATTTATTAATGAGTCAATCAAATTTAGTGGAATCCAGGTGGACTCAGAATCTTTCAGGTATTCACACTAACACCCCAGGAAAAATTTGTTGGACTTTATTTCAAAAACAAGCAGCCAGAGATATGATTATATCTTTAAGCAGTTACAACCTAGGTGATATTCTGTATTTACTCAAAAACATTTAGTACTGGTTTTTAACTTTCAGGCAAAATAATTTTTAAATAGCAAACATTTATATTCTAGCTAATAACATATGCTAAAATATCAGACATAGACTTTATTCTACAATATTTAAATACAAAGCTGATAGCTATATAGAAAGAAGTTCCCTTTTGAAGGTGCAGTTTTATGAAATCAGTGGTAACTGAAAAAGCAGGACTGTGGGGATGGATGAAAAAGAGGAGCTGAGTTATAGCCTGTGACTGTGGACAGCTGGACACCAATCCATTCCTGTGGTGACAGGGGGACCCTGCAGCTTGTCAGGCCATCGGACAATAGCACCCGTCAATGGTCATTCTGAAAGAAGTATCAAAAAATAATCTGGCTTGGGGCAGCAATACATGCCTGAACTCCCAGCATTCTGGGAGTCTGAGGCGGGAAGACTACAAATTTCAATCTAGTCTGGGCAACTTAGCAACTTAGTAAAACCCCGTCTCAGAATAAAAAATTGAAAAATGGCCAGGGTTATCGTTTGATATGAAGATCCTGGGCTCAATCCCAGCAAACGAATGAATGAATGAATGAATGGATGGATGAATGAATGAATGAATGAGCTGATCAGCATCCACTAAACATCATTCCAGAGAACCAGAAGTGCGGCTTCTTTATCACTCCAAAGCAAAATTTTGGAGCAGCAGTTATTTCTCATGTGCTGCAGGGAAAGAAAGTATGAATGACTAAGGACAGCAGTGTGTGCTTCAGAAGTCCTCTCTGACAACACGTAAGCATACATCCAAGTTACTGATAGCTCGGGTCTCATACAACCATTTCCTTAGGTGCCACTGTAATAATGTAGAATGAGGCACATCTCTTAACCAGAAGGTTCTCTCTTTTAGCACCTCCCTATCTGCACAGAAACACTAGTGTCATCAGAGGGCAGATTCTCATACCACCAGCTGTGCCCCAGGAAGGGGGCTTCTGTGGACCTCCCCTGCCCCAGACATTGTGGGATTGGAGTCCATCAGGCTTCCCAGCTGTGGAGGGCACTGGCCCTGAGGGACAATTTCTCCAATTATTGGAAGGAGATCTGACCAAGGGCATTTAAAAACGAAACCTGACCTACACTTCAACTCTACAGAATGATTTGCCTGTGCAGAAGATGTGTATGACCTTTAAATCTTAAATTATAAGAGAGTTTGTTGAAAGTGTAATGTATTTAGCTTTTACCCAGTAATGGAAATAAATGCAATCATCCCCTTGCAAAAACCAGAAAAAGAAATAGCAAAACAAGGTCCCATTTTCACTACTTAGAAGTAAAGCCACCAGCCCCAAGGAGTGAGAATGGTTTCCTTCTCATAAATTTCATTTAAAAATTCAATTTTGATTTTAACAGACTAATGATAGTTCTACCAAAAGTCTGAAGATATAAAAGAGCTCTTAAATATGAGCTTTATGTATATTCTTCATACATGTAAAGATGCTAATATTTATGCCAATAGCCTTACATGGTATATATTTGTTTCTATCCACATATTTAGTTACCTGTTCACTCTAAGAAAACTTAGTATAGTGCTAAAGAAGCAGCTGATGTGGGGAGGGATAGGAAGAGTTAAGGATAACTTTCAAAATGGCACTGAGTAAAAATGTTAACATACAAATTAATTCATGTCACATGATTTTTGAATTTCTTCTATATGAAATTTTTAATGTATTTAGTACCAGGTCTACAGAGTCTCACTACACAGATTGGACTCATAGTGACCCTCCTGTTCTCAGCCTCCCAAGTGCTAGGATTATAGGTGTGTGCCACCAAGCCCAGTCTCAATTACTGTCTTAGCATGTCCCAGGGGTGGGGCCAGCATGGGCAGCCTGAGATTGAATCTCCTATATGAATTTTGACTTCTATTTATAAACCATTTGCAAAACTGGCCTCTTAGGGCTGGGGAGATAGCTCAGTAGAACAAGTGCTTGCTGGCAAGTGCAAGGGCCTGAGTTCAATCTCCAGTTCTACAAAAATGAGAGAGAGAGAGAAACTGGCCTAATAAATACCAAATACCAAATCAGGGCC
>PVJA010015262.1:0-45653 GCA_004027025.1 Myocastor coypus | reverse complement strand
TTTTTTTTTTTTTTGTCTTTTTGAGACAGGGTCTCACTATGCAGTTCAGGCTGGCCTTGAGCTCACTTTTGTAGCCCAGGCTGGTCTCGAACTCACACTGATCCTCCTGCCTCAGCCTACCAAGTGCTGGGATTACAAGCATGCGCCACCACGCCCGACAGACATAGTAAATTGCAAATAACTCAAATATTTTTTTTTTTAATCTTTTTGAGACAAGGTCTCGCTATGCAATTCAGGCTGGCCTTGAGCTCACTTTTGTAGCCCAGGCTAGTCTCGAACTCCCACTGATCCTCCTGCCTCAGCTTCCTGAGTGCTGGAATTACAGGAGTGCACCACCACGCCCGGCTTCAAACATGTTTTGAATTTATTGTGTCTGTCTGTCTTTGTCTGTCTGTCTATCTATCTATCTATTTGGAGACAAGGTCTCACTGTGCAGTCCAGGCTAGCCTTGAACTCACCATGTAGCTCAGGCTAGCCTCTAACTTTTGGCAATCCTCCTGCCTTAGCTTCCCGAGCACTGGGATTATAGTCCTGTGCTCCCCCATGCCCAGCTATTTGAATTTCTATATATGTTTATGGCTTTGGTTAGGCCTTCTCAAAGTTGTAATGGCATAATGGCATTTTATTTTATTTTTATTTTTATTTTTATTTATTTATTTTTTTTGTAATGGCATTTTAGAATTTGCTCAAATTTTCTAAAATCTCTGCATTGTTATAGATACCCACTAACAGCATCTTTTATCCAGTTAAACTTTTTCTAATATGAGAAGAGTTTGGCTAGTAAACATGTTGGCTTATTAGGAAATCAGTTGCCCATGACCGAAGGAAACATCTTCCTCTAGTAGAGGCTGAAGGCCTTTGCTCAGCAGTGCTGAGATCCTACGGGCCAGGCGTAGAGGCCACACCTCTGTCCCAGTGCTCAGGAGGCTGAGTAGGGTGCACCACCTGAGCTCAGGAGTTCAAGACTGGCCTAGACAGTGCAGCAAGAAGAGGTTGAAGGGGAAAAGAAGAGGTAAAATAAAGAGGTAGGGCAAAGCCGGCTGCCAGGCTTGTATGTGCTTGTGCATAGTTCAGAGTATGTGGGACTCCAAGTTGTTCCGTGCTGTTCTTATTGAAGGCTACGGACAGAGGGGTTTCTGAGGGCAGCAATGAGCTTTTACAACCAAAGGACAGGTGATACCTATGATTATGGTCTTTGTGGCTTTAATCTAAATGCTGTCTGGTGACTGGGCCACCTCTGTTGCTGCACAAGATTGAACCAACACCAGCAAGAGTAAACTATAAAGCCGAGTGTGGTGGCACACGCCTGTAATCCCAGCACTCGAGGCTGAGGAAGGAGGATCAGTGCAAATTCGAGACCAGCCTGGGCTACAAAAGTGAGTTCAAGGCCAACCTCAACTGCATAGTGAGACCCTGTCTCAAAAAGACCAAAAAAAAAAGAGTAACCTATAAACAGCTCTCAGTCCATTCCCAGTCCACCTGTGCAACACACAGGGAGGATTATACTGACAGAAGGAATGCCTTCATTAGTCAGATGATTGAATTAATAAAAACTTTATTTTGCCTTTCACATTATATAATGATTCTAAAAAAAGTTACTCCATTTATTTTCATTAACATGAACTCTTAGATTATGAATTTTTATTTTGAATCTTCAAACTTTAGCATGCTTTCATTAATACCTTGATGGAAACAACTCGTGAGCTATTTCAATATTAGGATTTTGACCTGTGGATATATAAATCAGTGCAGAGCTGGGTGTGGTGGCACCCACCTCTAATCCCAGCACTTGGGAGGTTGAGGCAGGAGGATTGATGTGAGTTTGAGACCAGCCGGGGCTACAAAAGTAAGCTCAAGGCCAGCCTGAACTGCATAGCGAGACCCTGTCTCAGAAGGACAAAAATCAGTCAATCAATCAATGCAGAAGTGGGTGGGAGCCGCTGCATGAGCTGCTTTCTTGTAGGTACGCACTATAAGGCTGGCCTTTTCTGAGTGGTGTGGCTCCTGTCTTACATGTGCAGCGCAAGGAGTGTGTCATTTCATGCTACTTTTCTTCTCTTTCCTTCTTTCACAGTGCCATGGAAAGCCATTCTCTGCTTAATCCCAACCTCCAGCAGGGCAAAGGAGTCCTCTCCAGCTTTCGGACCACATGGCAGGAGTTCGTAGAGGATCTGGGCTTCTGGAGGGTCTTGCTCTTGATCTTTGTCATTGCTCTGCTGTCTCTCAGCATTGCCTACTACGTGAGTGGGGTGCTGCCCTTCGTGGAAAACCAGCCGGAACTGGTGCATTAACGGGCTCACAGGGGCTGGAAACCATCTCGGCACCAGGGTTGGTTTTGCATTTCTCAACACTTCTCTCAGTGCAAGGCAGTGAGGGCTGTACATTTTTATTTTTGCATTGGTGACCCGTGTGAACAGTGCGTTCGTCTGAACTTCACGCTGTAGTCGAGTATACTCATGTGCTACCTCTGGCTCAGCCTGAGCGCCCCGGGAAACCTGCTCTCAGCCTCCTGGATAAAAACTTGGAATTGACTGAAGAAAAGGGTTTCTTGTCTGATTTGATTTTGTTAGTGGTTTTGTTTTTGTTTAGTTTTGTAAAAAGTTCCTTTTCTCTATTATGTTCTCTGAGAAAGAACAAAATCATTTGCTTAAAATTTGAGTACTTTTTTTTTCAAACCCTCTATGCTAAATTAGTAGTTAGAATTTGACTTAATTGCAACCTTTTCAAATCTAGTTATAAACTGAACAGAATTGAAAATGAGATGTACTTTCTTCAGCACTGATTGCTTTGATCTTATGTTTAAGTCCTGGTTCATTTTTATTATTATGAACTGCTAACAAAATTACCTGAGAAGTAACATCGAGAAGTTCACTGCATTCACTTTCATTTGCCCTGTGTATTTATTTTAGAGGTTCCCTGCTCACCAGAAAACTCTTTCCCTACTGAACAGTTTTCAGGAAAAAAAATAATTCTCATACTAAACTGTCACTACAATTCTGTAGTGTTATTTATTACCGGTTCCATAGCTAGCAATGTGGCCGCAGTTGTGTCATAATTGTTTAATGCATGGTCTGTGTGGAGGTTTGTTACACTTTGTGTAACAATCCTACCAGATCAGAAGCTCTCTGACAGCTGGAAAGGATGGAGCATTTCCACATGAACAGCCCTGAACAGTGTTATCCTTGATGTTGTAACCCTTTTATGGAAGGTGACATTACATGAGTTGAAGTCTGACCTCCATATTAAACTGCCACTTTCAGAAGTGTTTGAAGACCTCTTATTTATGATTCTGTAATGTATATATCATATTCTTAGGTTATTATGAATGAGTATCAAGGCTTAATAATTGTCCATTGAATGAAATCAGGAAATTATAGTAAAAACTAATGGTTGTATATTCTGAAATACAGGCATGTAAATAAATACTAGTTGAATTGTGGCTAGATTTAGAAATTACAGTTAGACTAGAATTGATACACCTATGGTCCTTTTGCTTCCTGATATTTCATTTGCATTTATATGTGTGGTTGTGAGGCTTTTTTCTTTCATGTGGCTTATCCTTTTACAGAGCTCTTTTAAAAGTTCTGATTAACTGGCTGCTTCAAGATCAACTTGCAGAGTCTTGCTTTTAGGTTAGGTGTAAACAAAATGCTCTGAGTAACTATAACAAGAGAAATAGTAGGAATGGAAGCTTTGGAATTTGCTTTATGTTGTAAGTCCAAACAAATATGCAAATTGATTAATATATTAAATATGCTTTTTTAAAAAAAAATAAATGTTCCCTTTGAAGTGCAGATTTCTTTGTATTCTATTCTCTGCATTGTTCTGTAATATCACCAATAAATGTATTTATAAATCCTTAACCTCAGTCTGTTTTCTTAGTGTGTCATGGCTTTTCACTTTCAGGATTCTATATAGATTGCAACTAGCTGTTTAATCCATGGCTTGTTTTCAAACCTGGTATAACCTAGAGAGCCTTTTGCGTGGTTGCCTTGCGCGTCCTCCAAAAGCCATTTGGAGCATGGCTTGTGGGCTGAGGAGTTGGCCGTTCCTGGCTAGGCGAGGCGCCGAGCCCGCCTCCTGACACCCGAGGGCAGGCCCTGTCCTCATCGCACAGGATGAGAAATAGACCAGGAAGGTTAACTGTGACCATATGGGGCCTAAGGTCACACAGCCCGGCTGTGACAGAGCGGACCCCAGGGGGAGGCTCTGTTCCTGGAAGCAGTTGGCACTGCTGATGCGCTGCTGTCTGTCACAAAAGTGGCACTGTGCGGTTCTCACCTAGAGCCGTGCCTGCTGCTGTCTCAGCGGGTGTTGCTAAGCTTTGCACTCCTGTTGCTGCACCTAGAATGCTCTTTTTTTTTTTTGGTAGGAAAATCTATTAGAGGAAAGGAATGGGGAATAGGAAGAGCTCCCAAGATGATAATATTCTCTTTTAAAGCACCCTCCCAGTTTAATAACAATATTCAGGTTCAAGCCCTGGCATGTTAGAAAACCTGTCGTTTGCTGTCATCCACCTCTCAACCCATCTGTCCCCATCCCTGGATGGACTCTGTGGGATTACATTTCTTGGTCTATGCCCTTATAAACATATATTTTTTATTTGTCTCTGCAGTTACAACCTTGATGAAAGCAGAACCATCACTGGCCACAGTGCATCCTGTAGACCTCTTTAGCACAAAGGGAGAATTACATTTTTTTTTATCTATCACTATTTTTTTTTTTTTTTATTTTGAAATGAATTAGCTTTTTGCTTCCAGGGTCCCCTACCAGCTGTGCTGTGCTGCTGTTCTTTGTCCCACAGGGTGACTGCCATGTGATGCCTAAGCTCTCCAGGCTGGTGCTATGGAACCTCTTCCCTAAAGGCTTCCTGCCACATTGCCCGTGGTGGTTACTGCTTGGTATGTATGTCTAGGAGCAACATTGATCTTGTTTGTTATTTTGTTCTTTGGGGCTTTTAAAAATGATATTTACATTTTAACTCTTTATCTTTGGCTTGTTTGTATATTTATCAAGGTGGTTTCATTTGCAAGAACCAAGGTCCAAACTACAAGCAGTTTAAACCATTAGTTCAAAAATAAATAAGTAAAAAAGAAAGGTTAAGAAGGGACTGGGGAGATAGCTCCATGGCAGAAGTGCCTGCCTGGCAAGTGCAAGGTTGTGAGTTCGAACCCTGGTCCAGCAAAAAATAAGCCATTGGTTCCAGAGGTGGGATGGATCCCAAAAGTGACCTAATCCAAGGTCGTTAGCTTGGTGCCCTATGCAGTGGGCTCTGCCCTCCTATTGGCTGCATCCTCTGGCTAGTTCTGAGACAAGTACAGAATTTCCAGAAATCACATTCATTGGTAACCACACAGAAACCTTCATTCCTGTGACTTCCTCCTAGGAAACTGCTTGGAAATCCCTGGCTGATTTGCAGTGCTCCATTGGCGTTACATCCTGTGCCCTGTTCTTACACCAACCAGGGCCATGCACCTGTTGATTTAGGCCTGATGACAGGTGGGATGGTGTTGATAGGATTCACATGGTTGGCTTCAACCAAGGATTTCAGGCAAGCGCTTATTCTACTGAGCTATCTTCCCAGCCCGAGACCCTGCATTTTTAAAGTTTTTATAACTTTATTTATGATATGGCCAGCTCAGCCTGCCCAGGGGGAGGGGCTGGCATAGCATGTGGTCCCAGGGATCGAACCATGGTCCCTGTGGTTGCTGAAGCAGGCACTTTAGACCACTGAGCTATCTCCCCAGCCCTCGAGACCCTGTATTTAAAGAAAAAACAACAACAACAACAAAAAAATCCACCAAGAATTAGAGCTTTTAAAAGTCCTTGACATTAATCTGATCTGATGATGAAAATATGTAATACAACTATTGTTAAACTTAAAATAAATAAATATTTTGAATTAAAAAAATGAAAAGGGCCCAGTGGGATGACTCAGTGGTCTAAAGCGCCTGCTTGGGGAAGCTTGGGCGGCTTCAGGGACCGTGGTTTGATCCCAGGCACCACATGCTGCGCCAGCCCTGCCCTCAGGGTGGGCTGAGCTGGCCATAAAAATGAGTGAATAAACAAACAAAGCTTCTGAAACAAGAAAAAAAAATAAATAAATAAAAACTGCTGTGTTTAAAAAAAAAAATGAAAAAAAAAGTACTTGACAGTTTTATAAGTCACCACCATAATTCTGTTACAGATATCAATAGCATAGTCCTTTCTGATAGCTTGCTTTAAGTACATAGTTTATACACACATTTTACAATAATTCTTGCTTTTATCTTGCTTTTGTGTTATCTATTTGAAGTTGTTTTATTGACTTCAGTTATCACTCCCCTTTTATTTGAGATGGATGCTACAACTTTTCTTGGTGTACCTTTTCCAAAAAATTGACCTTGGAGAATCTGCCAGAAAATATCTTCTCCAGAGATAATATAATAGGGAATTAGAGGTAGGAGGATGAGGCTAGCAACTGATTAAACCTTCAGATGAGCTCAAGGCCAGCTTGAACTGCATAGTGAGACCCTGTCTCAAAAAAAAGACAAAAAAAAAGATTTCAGATGGGGGCTTCTGGGCAGATAGCTCAGCAGCACAAGTGCCTGTCTGGTAAGTGCAAGGTTCTGAGTTCAATCTCCAGTTCGGGAAAAAAAAAAAAAATATTGTTCAGATGAGGCCAGCAAGATAGCTCAGCAGACAAAAGTGCATGCTTAGGCAACCTTAGACAAGCGTGGGGGCCGTGATTTGATCTCCAAGACCACATGCCAGCTGCATCTGCAGAATGGGCTGAGCCAGCCAGAGTCCAGTTGTAGCTGCATATACCTGTAATACCAGGGCTAAGGAGGCTGAAAGCAGGAGGATCACAAGTCTGAGCTGCTTAGTGACACCCTGCAACAACCAAATACATAAAAAAGAAAAATAAAAAGATTGTTCTGGTCAGCTATCCTATCTTGCTTATAGGTCACAAGGCAGAGGGGCCAGCATTCACCTGGGGACAGAGATTGGGCCACAGTGAAGTGAAGATAGGTCTCAAGGATTATGGTATGGACCTTGCTGCCTAATACTTATCCAAAACTTAGCTAGTAACTATTACTATTTAGAGATGCTGCTGAGAAGATGTATTAGGTGAGCGCTGCCCCACCAAACTGCAGTGATGGAGCTCCCATACCTGTGCTGTCTAGTGCACTAGCCGCGGATTTAAATTCAAAATTCAACTTTTGATCAGTAGCCAGCAATGGCGGTTGTGTTGGATGGCACAGATAAAGAACATTTCCATACTTTGCAGAAAGTTCGTTGGGATCACACTTTTCTAACATCCGCCCTGGGCTCACGTCAGATCGTTGAGAACTAGACACCAGGACTGCCTTACAGCAGTGCCCACCGCAGTTGCTGAACTGTACTCTTCATCAAGTGGTAACAACACACCTATCCAGGGCTTACTAACTGCCGTTCATCACAAATGCTGTTGCCATCCTCAGGGATACCGAAGGCCCAGACACGGGTTCAAGTAACGGCACTCAGGCTGTGTGCAACCTTCATGCTGTGATGTCTGCTTAGTTATGGTGTCATCGCCTGAAAGTGAAAACTCCTAGCCTGTTTTACCAAACCACTTTTCTTAGTCACTTTCCTTGTTGGGACAAAATACCCCATACTCCAGAGTTAAAGAATGAAAAGTTAGAAGGGAAGTCTAATCTTTGGGCCACGCTCACAACGACCGCCTCTTCCCACTAGGCCCCACCTAATAGGAAGTCAGCTATAAGCTCCCATAATTCCAGTCACCTTCCAAAAGCTCCAGGTATGGTCACAGGAGACTTAGAAGACATCTAGGATAAACCACAACACCTCTGTGTCTGCCCTAAAGAAAGATACTGAGAATGCTGTCAGCCCAGTGCTTCATGAAGAACCCTGAGGAGGAATTTTGCTTCTTACAGCTGCTAAAAGCTGCATTTCTGCAGAACGGTTACTTCATATTGTGTTCTCCAAGAACTATGTGATTGATCACAATTATTTCACTCTGGATGCTAAAAACTTAGCACCAGAACTTGGGTTCCCCTAGCAGCTATTGTAATAAACATCATTATGGTGATTTTTTTCAGCTATTCTATGTAATTTCTCTTTTTTTAGATCATGATGGGTGAATGGTTAGATTTTCTTTTTATTATCAGTTGAAAGGACTATGCTGGGCGTGGTGGTGCATACCTGTAATACCAGCACTTGGGAGGCTAAGGCAGGAGGATCAGTGCAGTGCAAGTTGGAGAGCTCAAGGCCAACCTGAATAGTGCAGTGAGACCCTGTCTCAAAAAGACAAAAAAAAAAGGACTACAACTAAACTACCTTTTTTTTTTTTTTTTTTTTTTTTTTTCTGGACTGTAACAGGAAAAAACATATTGACCTTTTTCAATTGGAAACAATTCTTTGTTGCTGCCTATTTAAAGTGCACTTATGGTTTCTGGCATGCCTGACGATGTCCATTTACCTTATTTATGTATCTTTCTTAGTTCTAAAAAAGATTTAAATTCAGCTGATAGGGGGCTGGGGAGATAGCTCCGAGGCACAAGTGCCTGCTGGGCAAGTGCAAGGTCGTGAGTTCGAACCCTGGTCCCACAAAAAAAAATAAAAAATAAAATAAAAAAATAAATAAATTCAGCTGATAAAGCAGGTGTTATTCTAAACCATGGAAATCAAATGTCCTGGTGGTTCTATTCTAGCAACTTGATGGATCACTGGAGTCAAAGCTGAAAAAATAGCCATTAACAAAATTACCTCAGTTATAGAATTTTAGAGATACAGGGACTTTAAAGGTCTTGCTTGGTGGGGAACAAGGGCAAGAGGGGCTGAATGACCCTGGGCCCACTGGTAAGAAACATTTATGTTGCTCTTTTTTTTTTTTTTTTTTTTTTTTTGTGGGACCAGGGTTCGAACTCACGACCTTGCACTTGCCCAGCAGGCACTTGTGCCTCGGAGCTATCTCCCCAGCCCCATGTGTTGCTCTTTTCGATACTATTCCTTCCATGTATCTAGAATCCCCCACCCCAGTATCCTGTTCCAAATACTATTTTTAAATACGAGTATCTGTCATTAGAGATAAAGATGTGTTTTCTTTTCTTTTTCTTTTTCATGTTATGGCCAGCTCAGCCCATCCTGGGGGTGGGGCTGGTGCAGCATGTGGTACCAGGGATTGAACCACAGTCCCCAGGGTTGCCCCAGCTTGTCTAAGCAGGCACTTTAGACTGCTGAGCTGTCCCACCAGCCCAGATATGCTTTCTTTCTATAAGCTTCTGTGTATATTAATAGTCTTGATGACCTTGTTATCAAATTGATAAACTTATGAGCCAAGAACATACATTTCTGTAACCCAGTCATGATTTGTTTATCAACACGGAAGCCACCACATCATCATCTCTTGGTAAACAATTTCTCTTAAGAAATTTGCCCACATCTCAAATCTACATAACTTTCTCTGTGAATTCCTCTATACCATGGAAGTTCTTTCAGGATGCTAAGCAGATCTTCAGTAGCAAATACCTCTTCTGGCTAGTCCAGGCTGGTCTCAAACTCATATCGATCTTCTTGCCTCAGCCTCCCAAGTGCTGGGATTACAGGCATGCACCACCACACCTGACAGTCACAGTACTTTTTGTACTATAAAAAGTATTTTTTTAGGGTGATTTGTGGGCTACGTAGTTAGAACAATGATGAGGAACCTTCTGAAACTTTCATTGATAACAATCAGCTTACCACAGCATAAATGCTATAGGTTCACTAGCCCAAGTCAGAAGATCAAGGATTACAGGAACATATATAAACTTAAATCTTGGGATTATAAAATGCTGGTTGGGGGCCCGGCAGGATGGCTCAGTGGTCTAAAGTGCCTGTTTGGGAAAGCTTGGGCGGCTTCAGGGACCGCAGTTTGATCCCCAGCACCACATGCTGCGCCAGCCCTGCCCTCGCGGTGCGCTGAGCCAGCCATAAAAATGAATGAATAAACAAAGGTTCTGAAAGAAGAAAAAGATAAATAAATAAAATAAATTTTAAAAAATGCTGATTGGTGGAATTTAAAAATATTCAAGCTGGGCCCGGCAGGATGGCTCAGTGGTCTAAAGCGCCTGCTTAGGAAAGCTTAGGTGGCTGCAGGGACCGTGGTTCAATCCCCAGCACCACATGCTACACCAGCCCTGCCCTCAGGGCAGGCTGAGCTGGCCATAAAAATAAATAAACAACAACAACAAAAATATTCAAGCAAGGCATGATGGCGCATGCCTTAATCCAAGCGCTCTAAGGCCGAAGCAGGAGAATCCCAATTTCAGTGCAGTGAGGCGCTATCTCAGAATGAGAAAGGGCTGGGGATGTAGTTCAATGTGAAGAGAGAGGAAATACCGTTCACAGTCTGGTTCTCTTACCTGCCAGGTGTTGTGAGCCCTTCTCCATATTTTTCCCTGTGTGTCCTACCCCACAACAATGACAATACTCATTGTCTCTGCTTAGAAATCACTCATCGGAGAGTGCCCAATAAATTTCCCCTTCCTTTTTTCCTCTGTAAAGATTTATTATGGTTGTTTGTAATTAACCTGAGTTTTGGGATTTTTAGTGTCTGAATTAAGTTTGGTGTTAATGTAAATATATGAGCCAGGCGTGGTGGCACACACCTGCAATCGGTGTGAATTTGAGACCAACTACAAAAGTGAGCTCAAAACTAGCCTGAACTGCATAGTGAGACCTTGCCTCAAAAAGACAAAAAAAAAAAAAAAAGAAAAAAAGAAAAGAAAAGAAAGAAAGAAAACTGTATAAAAAACTATTTTTCAGAAAACTTTTAATTATTTTCCTCTTATTTTCATAGTATCCCTCAATAGGTATTTAACATTTTATGATATGGGATATTAACTTTATAGAATGCTTGTGTGTATATGGGTGTGCGTAGCCCACATTCCTTTCTGGAGGTTTAAGAAAAATTGTTAGACTACTTCTCTTGAATCTCTGTACTATAAATTATAAATACTTAGAAATGTGACACTGCAGAGTTATTTCCTCTTATAATTGGATTATGAGAAGATCACTTTCTGACATAATAAAAATGATTCTCTTTCTTTGGGGATTAATTTCTAAATTTGAAGACTGGGTCAGAGTTGTCAGGACTTTCACTGAAATTGCAGTTCCTATGAAATAAAAATAAGTTTGGAAATAGTTTCTAGGTCACTGGCACAGAAAGCTGGCAGACACTAAACCTTACTCAGAACAATTCCATCAGCACAGACTGTTCTGCTAGATTGTGGCTGAAGTTTAAGAAAGAGAAAATAAAATATAGGGATCCTCAGATGTCTCCCTTGCCCAAAATGAATTTACATTTTATTTCATAAGCAATAGACATGGAGATTTAGCCATTTTTTTTTTCGGGATCAGAGTTTAAACTCACAATCTTGTACTCGCCAGGCAGTCACTTGTGTCGCGGAGCTGTCTCCCCAGCCCCCTCGCCTTTATTTTGATAGATCCCTTGATCTGGGAGAAGGAAGGGCGTATTTAGCCAGATATTAGTTCTCTGTTTCACAGTATTGAACAACACACTATTATTAGTTATTTTAGGTAAGTTGCAATTTTTTGTTTGTTTGTTTGAGATATGGTTCTTTTGTTCAGGCTGGCCTTGAGCTACTTTGTAGCCCAAGCTGGGCTCAAACCCACAAGGATCTGCCTGCCTCAGCCTCAAGAGTAGCACCACCACGCATGGCTCCCTATTTTAAATCAGATCATGTTGGCTGCCCTCTACTGGAAAATATGTAGGCTTGATTCTGAGAGCTCCTGGCTCTACTTACTGTGAACTGACCTTGGTCAAATATTTTAAATTAGCTGGGCATGGAGACACACACTTGTAATACCAGCACTTGGAAGGCAGAGGCAGGAATATTGCTGTGAATTCAAGGCCAGCATAGGCTACACAGTGAGCTCAAGGTCAACCTGAACTACATAGTGAGACCCTCTCTCAAAAACCAAAAAACAGACAGAAATTTAAGTATTGTGAGCCTGTTTTTATGTGGAAACTAGCTATGCCAACAACCTCAAAAATTTAATTAATAAAAATATTAACTACCTTAGTTCGGTGCTGTTTGTTACTGGTTCAACAGGGTTGAGATGATTATTATCCTCATACAGAAAATGAAGGTTGTAGCTGGGTGTGGTGGTGCACACCTGTAATCCCAGCACTTGGGAGGCTGAGGCAGGAGGATCAGTGCAAGTTTGAGACCAGCCTGGGCTACAAAAGTGAGCTCAAGGCCAGCCTGAACTGCATAGTGAGACCCTGTCTCAAAAAGACAAAAAACAAAAAAAGAAAGAAGAAAAAAATGAAGGTTAAAGAGTTAAATGTAAGATAAATAGATAGACAGACAGATAGATAGATAGATAGATAGATACATAGATAGATACATAGATAGGTAGATAGATAGATAGATAGATAGATAGATAGATAGATAGATAGAATAAAGAGTTAAATGTGTCTCCTGAGGCCATGGAGTATTCAGAGTAGATGACAAACCTATCTAATACCATTGCTTTTGTGCTGAACTCCTGCACCATCTGTCCTTCTGTTGCGTAAGATCCCTCTGTAGGCACCTGGTACTGTGGAGCATCTCAGCGCAGGTTACTTTTTCCTGCCTTAACAGACTACATTATGGTTTTTTTTTGTTTTTTTGTTTTTTTGTTTTGTCTTTTTGAGACAGGGTCTCTCTATACAGTTGAGGCTGGCCTTGAGCTCACTTTTGTAGCCCAGGCTGGTCTCGAACTTGCACCAGCCTCCCGAGTGCTGGGATTAAAGGCGTGCACCACCACACCCGGCTTTACATTATGTATTTTATTAACCAAACTTTAGCTTTTTACACTCCACAGATCTACACACTCTCAGGAAATTTCTGATTTGCTCAGGAAACTTTTATCACTGATTTATTATTTGTAGGCCATCCATGGTTTTCATAGCAATGAAAATAATCATGTACTGAATATTTATTATAAATTATACATATATAAATATTATATTTATTATAATTAATATGTTATAATGTGTTATTTATACTGTATAACTTGTCACGCGCCCTCTCATTAGCTCTGCTGGCCACTTCCCCACAGAGAGTCCTCTGAGTCAGCAGTAGAGCCCAGAGAGCCCCCGAGTGATGGCAGAAAGAAAACAGCTGTTCTCGGGTCCCCATGGAACAAGAAAGTACATAGTTTTCAACCAGTTGTAAAGTTTTAAAATGCTAAATGCATACTCTGCAAGAGTTAGAATAATTTCAACTGAGTCCTGTGAGAAAAGATTCAGATCCTAGTGGTCACATTTACCGCACTGGTCTTCACCCAGCAGCACCACGCTTAGAGCTAACAGTAAATGCCGCTTGTTAGAAGCTTGCGTTCCCTTGCACTTGATCTTTTTGCCATGTAGGAAGCATGGGGCTGCTGTGTCATGATCTTTTTTTTTTTTTTTTTTTTTCCTATACAGTAATCAAACTCAGAACCTTGCACTTGCCAAGCAGGTACTTATGCCACTGAGCTATGTCCCCGGCCCCTGTGTCATGATTTTTATGCCTATGATTATGGGGGCACTCTAGGCCTCACAGTACAGTGCCATCATCTTCATTATCTAACTACAAGGACATTGTAAATTCAAATGTGAAATTCAAACAGCGGCGTTTCAGGGCTATGTTCATCAAATGAAATGGGAGGGTATCCCATCCTCAGCCAAGCAAGGGCCAGCCATTGTCAGGTCACCCTTGCCAGAAAGTGGCAGCCCTGGTCCACATGCAAGGGGACATGTCAGTCCTGTCTTATTTCCCTTGGACACTGTGTCCACCTTTCTAAGCCCAGGCCTGCCCTGCCCCAGACGCGAGCTACAGCTGGAAGAAACACTGGGGAAGCAAGCGGTTACCTTTGCCCTGCCCTGGGCTCAGGGAACGCTATAAATGGAAGGGACCTAGAGCTTACGATCCCCATCCCTAAAATTACGACGCCCACTTACAACTTGTATAACCAGAACCTTCACAGCACACAACTTCTATTAAGTCAAGAGGCTCATGGTTAATGGAAAAAACAACTCCAGCTCCAGACTCATGTTGGCTAAGCCCCCTTTTTTTTCCCTGCTGATTAAAGTTCTTTGTCATCTTTAATGAAGTCCTAATGACTCAGAGCATGGCCCAAGATTTAGTCCTTTGGCTTAGAGTTGCTTGAATGTGCCCAGATGTGGAAAAAGAGAGATGTTCAAATTATGTCAGTGTTAGCCTCTTAAAGTATGTGTGATCTTCCTTGATCATTGTATTTGGATAAAATAAGCTGTAACAGGGCCAGCACGGTGCTTCCGAGCAACAGGAATGGATACAAAGGATGAGCGGAGCTGCGCTTCCTTTGGTGCTCCAAGAGCAGCACACCCAGACACACAACTCACTCTCTCACCCTCACGGTTGATGGGAGGAGCTGAGTGCTTGGGTCGCACCTTCTACAGAGCTCTGCCCTGTCTGGGGGTCAGAATGGTGTGGTGATTGGACAACATAGCCCAGGACCAGACACACCTGGGTTTGGTTCCAAACCCCCAGTAGTGACAGGCTGGCCTGGGACAAGTGCCTTCTGCCTTCATCCTTAGCTTCAGCTTCATCATTTGCTAAATAGGTAACGCAGGAGAAGTGCTCCGTGTGGCAGTCATGACCAAGACGTCAGTAAGGACAAAAAAACCCAAAAACTCCTGGACCCTTAGCATGTTGTTCATCCATCAAAATCCTGCTTCGTGCTTTCTTCTGGCTGTCAGGAACTCAAAGTAGTTTTGGCTGAAATGACTTCACCTGAGTCTACAGAGGACTAAAAAGGAACTAAAAGTAGAATAGTGTACGCCTATAATCCTAGCTCTTGGGAGACTCTAAACAGGTGGATCAAGCCGGGCATGGTGGCACACTCCTGTAATCCCAGCACTTGGGAGGCTGAGGCAGGAGGATCGATCAGTGCAAGTTCGAGACCAGCCTGGGCTACAAAAGTGAGCTCAAGGCCAGCCTGAGCTGCATAATGAGACCCTGTCTCAAATAAAATAAAATAAAATAAAATAAAATAAAATAAAATAAAATAAAATAAAATAAAATAAACAGGTGGATCACTACGAGTGACCTAGTGGTGAGACCCTGAACACCCTGTAGACCATTCCCTAAAATACACACACACAAAAAGTAGAACAAAGCTTTGCCTTCAGTTAGCAAAACTCCAGGTCCGATCCTTCTGAGCTCTGCATATAGGCATGTCAGTCATTTAGGGACTATCTGTCTGAAAGTTGGCAAAGCGTGGTTTACCAGCCCTATACCTAACCTGTCTTACTGCCATTCAAGACTTAGAACACAAGGATCAAGGATTTATAGGCACATCCAGCTACATCTCGACTCTCCATTACCACACCATAAGCTTTTAGTCCGCTTGAATTCCTGACCAGCTTCTCATGACTGAACTGGCCCATCAAGCCATGTGGGTTCTTCCATAGGAACGGAATTGCCCACAAGTCAAGGATTCAGCCCGAATTCCAAAACCAGAAGTGAAGTAATGAGCAAGTGGTCCCCAACTCACCTCTGCTAATTCTTAAAAGCTAGCCTCTCTCTTCTGACGATGGGCCAGTCTGAACCCCTTCATCAAGTTTGTCCTCTCTATTACTTGAGCTAGAGGAAAACAAAGGCCTTTTTTTGAAAATACGTGCTTTAATTTTGATTTTCATTAGGACTGAAGCAAGAACCCATGCTAGCCAGTGACAAAGGCAGGTCTTAGTACATAAGAACCTACCATATATGACTTCTTCATGACTATACAATTCCTTCCCCTTCTGGAAAAACACTGCCTAGAATTCAGCCAGCCCCTGTGCTGCTCTAAGAGGCATTTACGTCAGGCTGGGGCACTTTCTGTTCTCCTGTGATTGGTCAGGCCACGAGCACTAGCTGACAGGGCTCGCAAACAGCTTTGGTTCTTCTTTGAGTTCCCATTAAATAATACCATAATTGTCAGCTCAAGCGGATGTTGAACACAATCCTTGCTGACCTTGCCAAACCACCCTTGTAGGAAGCCAGAGATATCTGAGGAGCAACAGGGCCTTCCCTGATGGGTGTTGAGAGAAAGAGCTAAGGGTGAAAACAGGAGCAGCAGGCTGTGCTTTCTGGCTTGATTTATTTATGATTGTACCTGGTTGTGGCGAAATCGCAATGCTTTGTGGGGTTTTTTTGTTGTTTGTTTGTTTTTTTGAGACAAGTTTTTCCCAGGTAGTTCATCCTGGCCTTGAACACACTACCTACATAGGTCAGGCTGGCCTTGAACTCATAGTGACCCTCCTTGCCTCAGCCTTCTGAGTGCCAAGATAACAGGGATATGTCACTATCTTTGCAGAATAAAAGAACTGGGCTTGGAAGTTTATTAAGGCAAGATAGAAGCCAACTCCAGTCACCTAACCTCCAAGTCCATCCTCTGCATCTGGCTGCTGTCACCTCAGCCTCAGCGACTGGGAGAGGAGACCCAGACATCAGTGTCCTGGTGAAGCTCCCGCCTTGTCTCCTCATAACTTGTGTCCCAGAGCACCTTCTCGAGACAAAGTTCTGCAGTTAGACAGGAGACTGCCCTACCTAGTTCTGCCCTGCAGGTGGCCCTGGTATGTACAGCCTTCTGCTTCCCAAGTCCCCCACTGCCTGGGCAGGGTGCCACCTCCACCAAACAGATCACTTCCATTTGGTCTACAACTGCCAGCACAAGAGTGTCTGACAGGACAGCTCCGGCTGGTGATGTCATGCTGTTCTGTTCCCCTCCAGGGGCTGTGGGTATCTAATTTCAATTGTGAAGAAAATGGTCTGGGGAAAAAAAAGTTATTTCATTAGGAAAATTCCGTAAAGTCATAAAAACACAGTTGGAGTTCATGGAAGCCACACCGGATGGCAAACAATGGCTTTTGGGTGGAGGAAAGGACCTGGGGTGGGGGGCTGAGCCCCTTCCCACCACCCACAACAGACAGCCCCGTCTCCTCCCCCAGCCATTGTACACAGGCTTAGTCCTGCCAGGATGGGCAACACTCCCCCTGCTCCCTGCAGAGCCTTTGCACACCCAGGGCAAGCAGGCTGGGACTGTATTTTTCCTGGCTGTCATCCTGCCTCCAGCCCAGAGTGCCTCCCAGAGCAGCTAGCACCATTACACCCACTTTCCTCTCTGAAATGGTTGAGTTCTTTTTCTGAGTTGCTGGTCAAACAAATTAAAAGTAATGTTTTGATTTCTTTTCTTTCTTCTTTTTTTTTAATAGTCTACTTCTAGCCCCATGATGTCTCGTGACCCCTCTTGGGCTTCTCCCCTTCAACTGTCAGAATTAGAAGAGAGGCAGGAATGCTGAGCGTGAATCCTACTGAGGCTGCTGTGAGGACTGAGTGTCACTCACAGCTCAGAGGTGTAGTCCTGAGGGATGGTCACAGTCCGGAAAGACCAGGGGCAGAGAGCTAAGGCCCAGGAGCAACTGGGAAGAGATGTTGGATTTCATAATTTAAAAACAATATGGTAGCCAGGTGTGGTGGCGCACGCCTGTAATTCCAGCACTTGGGAGGCTGAGGCAGGAGGATCAGTGCGAGTTTGAGACCAGCCTGGACTACAAAAGTGAGCTCAAGGCCAGCCTGAGCTGCATAGTGAGACCCTGCCTCAAAAAGACAAAATAAATAAATAAATAAGTATAAATAAATAAAAACAATATGGTAAGATTATAGAATCCTGGACAATGGGAGAAAGTCTCCCTCACTCAACTCCTTCGTCCATCCAGATTCCAGGCCCAGCTAAGTCTCTAGGCCTCTCATTTGGTCTTCCATTTTTCCTGTGGTATCCTTGGATTCCTCCCTTCACCCCTGTACCTGGCCTCCAGGAAGTCACTGCTTCACAGTGTACCCCTGAAACTCTTCCCACAGCTGATTGCCACCCTCAGATCAGTTCCTAGAACCAACAGGCCCCTTCCATTTGGTCCTGAGAACACAAAGCCCTTTCCCAAAAGGATGACTCGAGTCAAGCAGTACTTCGGGCCTCTATACCATGTTAACAGGGGGGAGCAGAGGCAAAGGAGCACTCACGAGACAACAGAAGACTTAATAAATGGGCCTTTCAAGGAGGCAGGACTGTAATTGTCTGATAACCACCTGTTTAGTTTTGTTGTTGTTGTTTGTTTGTGGTACTAGGGATTGACCTCAAGACCTTGTGCTTGCTAGGCAGGCGCTTATGCTACTGAGCTATTTCTCCAGCTCTATACTAACTCTTATTCAAATGCTGATGTATGCTGACTCCTCTACAGTGATACCAATCTGTCTTCTCTGGCTCTGAAATTCCTGGGAAGGGATCTTTCATAGGCAAAATCTAAGGGCTGGAGGTGGGGCTTTAGTTATAGGACTATAAGGGTATTTTACAAAACTCTCTTCTTGCAGTTGTTGATTCTCAAATGTCTTTAACCAAAATAATGCTATGGCACTGGGGCACACACAGCTGGTCTCCAGCCTCTCTCAGGAACAGTCCACGAGCCACACACCCCACGCTGCAGACCTGAGTTCGGTTGGCCTGCGCACCTGTGTCCCAACACTCCCATGGCTGTCACATGAGCCCCAGTGGGTGACCCACCAACACACAGGGCTATGTGGGGGCTTAGGCAGGGAAGCAAACCCTTGCTCCTCACCCAGTTCCTGGCACCGCCTGGGAGTTCAAGAAACATCTGCAGAATGACTGGCAGAGGCTTCGGGTCTTCTCTGCGAGGACTTGCAACACATCTTGATAAGGGATCAAAACAAAGCCCAAGCTTGTGTGAAAGTCCCTATTAACCCAATTAGTGAAATCCTGAAGGGTTTTTTGTCTTAATAGGATTCAGCTGTATCTCATTATTGCTTGAAGTAAAGGAGCAGTCAGTTTGTATTTAAGAAATGTGGATTTTTAAGGTCTTGGGATTTGATTTCTAGATGTGAAAATATTATTCAAACTATGTTATCTGACTTTTCCAGTGCATGACTGTCTTAGTTTGTTTTCACACATTGCTGGGACAAATATCCGGCACCCAAAATGAAGGAAGGAAAGGTTTACTTAGCTCACAGTTACCAGAGGTTTTGGTCCATGTTTGGTTGGATCCATGGCAGAGAGGCACATGGCAAAGAACAGCAGTTCATGGCAGTGGAACAGCGACAATGGGGACAGAGGCAACAGAACAACCACAGGAGCAGAGAGCAACAACCAACCAATCACGGTGGCAGAGCAACAGCGCTAGTCTGTCTCTCTGTCTCTCTTTAAAATATATCAGGCTCTGCCTTAGCCTATCTGCCTCAGGCCACACCTATAATTCCCAGCAGTACTCAGACCCATAATGTCATCAGTACTAAAACACATAATTCCAGTGGATCATCAGGCAAGTCTCAAACTCTAGAAGTCCCCACCCCATGATTGCATGAGGCTTTGGGGGTACAACTAGACATAAACCATAACAACGACTCACATTAGTGAACTGAATTTTAGTAACTTGTTTTCTGTGTGTGTATCTTTTTGAGACAGGGTCTCACTATGCAGTTCAGGCTGGCCTTGAGTTCTCTTTTGTAGCCCAGGCTGATCTCAAACTTGCACTGATTCTCCTGCCTCAGCCTCCTAAGTACTGAGTTATTTATTTAGCCCATTATGTCCTACAAAATATCCATAAAACCAACGCTTAAAACTCTAAGGAGAGGGCCTGAGGAGATAGCTGAGTAGAATAAGAGCTTGCCTGGCAAATATAAGGACCTGAGTTCAATCCCTGGTTACACACACAAACACACACACACACACACACACACACACAAAAACCTCTAAGGAGAGTTATGGTTTAGATCTGGATGTCCTTTTCTTTCTTTTCTATTTTTAGTTTTTGTTATGGCCAGCTCAGCCTGCCCTGGGTGTGGGGCTGGTGCAGCACGTTGTGCTGGGGATCAAACCGCGGCCTCTACGGTTGCCTAAGCTTGCCTAAGCAGGCACTTTAGACCACTGAACCATCTTGCCAGCCCTATCTGGATATCCTTATGGCCTCGTGCACTCAGAGGTGGAACCTTTGCAAGGGGACTGGGTGATGAGGGCGTCCAGCTGACTTCCCCAAGGAGGTGGCCACTGCATGCGTGGCTGGAAGGTCGTGTTCTCCTTCCTGACTCCTCCTCTTACTCTTGCCTTCTGCTTCTGGTTCACGATGTGAGGAACAGCTCTCTACCACAGTGCCTCTGCTCTGCCGTCCCGCCTTAGAGGCAGCCAGCTACACAGGACAAGAACAAGAGCCAAAACAAACTCCTCCTCCACCCATCAGCTGTGGGAATCACGTATTTTGTTCCAGCAACAAGAAAGGGGTGAAGACAAGGAGTTATTTTGCATTTTTGTTTGTAGGAAGTTTGAAATTTTCCCCTTTCAGCACATTTCAGTTCCAACTGATCACATTTCAAGGACTCTGTTGTCACGTACAGCTAGTGGCTACTAGGCTGGACTTAGTAATCCAGATATGATTCCCTCAAGGGCACGTTGGCTCTGAGAGCACAGCCTCAGCCCAGCAAACCAGAGGCCGGGTCCCTCTGAGATCAGGAGGTACCAAAAGCATGCTGGGAGGAGTCAGCGCCCCTCCCACTCTCACTTTTCTCAGCCCTGCAGGGAAAGGGATCTCTCCTGACTCACTTTTACTTGCTTGTCTTTCAGATCAGCTCAGTCAGACCAGGGCTGAGAAGCTAGGGGTGGGAAATTTGCTGTGTCTGTGAAACTTCATTAGTTCACTGAACACTCATCGGGCTGGACTATACTTTGGTGGCCAAGTGCTTTGCTTAGCAAATACAAGGCCCTGGCTTCAGCCTCTGGCACTGGAAAATCAACCCCAACCAAAACACATACTTCCTGGGTAGCTACTAGATACCAGGTTCTGTTCTAGCACTTTGGTTATAAAAGAGATTGCTTGAATAGACAGATAATTTTAAAAAGTAAGCACAATAATCAGATCGTTAGTCTATTAAAAAGAGGTTGTGGGGGCCTGGCGGGATGGCTCAGTGCCCTAAAGTGCCTGCTTGGGGAAGCTTGGGCACCTTCAGGGACCGTGGTTCAATCCCTGGCACCACATGCTGCGCCAGCCCTGCCCTCGGGGTGGGCTGAGCCGGCCACAAAAATGAGTGAATAAACAAAGGTTCTGAAACAAGAATAAAAAAAAAAAAGAGGTTGTGGAGCCGGGCGTGGTGGCGCACGCCTGTAATCCCAGCACTCGGGAGGCTGAGGCAGGAGGATTGGTGCGAGTTTGAGACCAGCCTGGGCTACAAAAGTGAGCTCAGGACCAGCCTCAACTGCATAGCGAGACCCTGTCTCAAAAAGACAAAAAAAAAAAAAAAAAAGAAAAAGAAAAAAAGAGGTTGTGGAAACAAAGGGATAAATAGGGCAAGGTAAGGATATAAGTGCCAGGACAGGGGCCAGTTTATGTTAACTTTCATTAAATTTGAAGATCACAGCTGACCTTGTTGAGAAGGTGAGATTTGAGCAGAAGGTAGGCAAAGCACCGAGAGGTGAAGAATTTGCACAACAGAGCAAACTTCAGTGGGAACAGCTAGAGCAACGGCAGCAGGAATGTGCCTGACACAGTTCCAAAATGGCTGAAAGACCAGTGTGTCTGGAAAGAGGATGCCGGGAGATTACATCCCAAATGTGAGGAGTCAGGGAGGAGGTTGGAGGGCAGCTCCTTTACAGCCTCGCAGGTAATGGCTTCCATTCTGAGAGAAAGGAAGGGTGCCATGGAATTCTGACAGGAGCTGACTTGGATTCTAACCTCTTCGCTGTGTTTAGAACAGGTGGAGGTGAGGAGGGGAGGGGGCACAAGATTAGAAAGACAGAAACCAGAAAATAGCCCAGCAAAAGCAGTGGTGCTTAAATCAGGGCAGCAACAGCAAAGATGGTAAAAATGATAAAGAATAAATCCATTCTGACAGTAGAGCCAGTGGGGTGTGAAATGAGGAGCCGTTGAGGACAATGCCTGGGATTTGGATCTAGGCCTATGGAAAAGAGGTCGGGCTTCTCCATAGAGGGGAAAGGCTGCAGTGCAGCAGGGTAAGATGGGAAGGCTTGAGTCCTAAATGTCCCCTAAATGCCACATCCTGAAGGCTTGGTCACCAGCCCATGGCACTCTTAGGAGGCGGTGGAACCCTCATAGTGTTGTAGGCAGCTGAGTTAGATAGAAATATTATAGGCAGTCAGACCGGGCCAGGCCCTCAAGGACAACATGGAAGACGAGGTGACTTTGCTACTAGAGACGGACACTCCTCTACCATGGCCTGGATCTCAAGACAAGAGTAAACAGAAGTGAGCAGGGTGTGGTGGAACACACCTGTAATCCCAGCACTTGGGAGGCTGAGGCAGGAGGATCAATGTGAGCTCGAGATCAGCCTGGGCTACAAAAGTGAGCTCGAAGCCAGCCTGAACTGCATAGTGAGACCCTGCCTCAAAAGATGAAAAAAAAAAGAGTAAACAGAAGCAACTACATACTTCCTTAAGGGTGGGCACTAGGGATTGATATGCTAAATAAGTATTGATCACCTTAAAAGATCCTAAAGAGTCACAAGCCCAAGCTCAATAGGTAGTATTCTTGCCCACTTGCTACATGACTTGCCTTCCCATTGGATCCTGATGTTAATCAGTTTTACCTTAGCAATGGTGCTTTTAATCTCATTGGTTGGCCATAGTCTTTGTCCCACCTCATACTCACCTCAGAGAGTTTCCATGTCTTCTCTATAAAAGTCCCAGGAAGAGACAGCTTCCTGAGGGACACCCACTCGGGATCCCCCTCCTGTCCCTCTCTTGGACAGGAGCTTTCTTTCCCTCAGTAAATACGTTCTGCTCATTACTTCCATTTGTTCCTAAAATACATTCTTTGGTTTGAGAGAACACAAACTTGTCCCAACTGATGCAGGAAGAAAAAACTGATCTGGGGTGGATGACCTCCAATAGGGAACCTCTGAATGATATAGGGAAAACCGATCCCCAACCTGAAAAGTACCTGGGACGAGTTCGTGTTCTCTGAAACCTAAGAATGAATTTTAGGAACAAATGGAGGCTATGAGCAGAATAGATTTACTGAGGGAAAGAAAGCTGTCCAAGAGAGGGACAGGAGGGGCGTCCCGAGTGGGTGTCCCTCAGGAAGCTGTCTCTTCCAAGGGGCTTTTATAGAGAAGACATAGAAACTCACTTAGGTGAGTATGAGGTGGGACAAAGACTATGGCCAACCAATGAGATTAAAAGTACCATTGCTAAGGTAAAACTGATTAACATCAGGATCCAATGGGAAGGCAAGTCACGTAGCAAGCGGGCAAGAACACCACCTACTGAGCTTGGGCTTGTGACTCTTTTTAGGATCTTTGAAGGTGATCAATACTTATTTAGCATATTAATCCCTGATGCCCGCCCTTAAGGAAGTATGTGGCTGCTTCTGTTTACTCTTGTCTTGAGATCTGGCCCATGGCGGAGGAGTGTCTGTCTCTAGTTGGAAAGTCACCTTGTCTTCCATGTCCTCCATGAGGGCCTGGCCCTGTCTGACTGCCTATCATATTTCTCTCTAACTCAGCCGCCTACAACACAGCCACATACTTCCCTAGGGATGGGCATCAGGGATTGTTATTCTAAATAGGTCTCAGTCACCTTGAAAGAGTCCAAAGGAGTCACTGACCCAACACGCAACAGGAAGAGACCTTGTTTCATCGTCATGCCCACTTGCTTCCCCATTTGGTATTGGATTTAATCAATTTAATCAATTTTACTTGAGTGATGGTGTTTCTTTTTTTTTTTTTTTTTTCTTTTTGAGACAGGGTCTCACTATGCAGTTCAGGCTGGACTTGAGCTCACTTTTGTAGCCCAGCCTGGTCTTGAACTCACATCAATCCTCCTGCCTCAGCCGCCCAAGTGCTGAGACTACGCATGTGCACCACCAAGCCCAGCAGGTTTTCCTCTATAAAAGTCCCTGGAAGAGACAGCTTCCTGGGGACAACCCGCTAAGGGCCCCCCACCATTCCACCCCTCTCTCAGATAGGAGCTTTCTTTCCCTCAATAAGTATATTCAGGAGCCGGGCGTGGTGGCGCACGCCTGTAATCCCAGCACTCGGGAGGCTGAGGCAGGAGGATTGGTTCGAGTTCGAGACCAGCCTGGGCTATAAAAGTGAGCTCAAGGCCAGCCTGAACTGCATAGCCAGACCCTGTCTCAAAAAGACAAAAAAAAAAAAGTATATTCAGCTCATGACTTCCATTTGTTTCTAAAATTCATTCTTTGGTTTTAAAGACAACAAACTCATCCCAGGTACTCTTCAGGTTGAGAGATCATTTTTTTCTCCTATATCATTTGGAGGTGATGCACTGGAATCATTTTCTTTTCTTTCTTTTTTCTTTTTCTTTTTTTTTTTTTTTAGAACCAGGGATTGAACTCAGACCCTTGAGCTTGCCAAGCAAGCACTTATTCTACTGAGCTATCTCCCCAGCTGACTGGGATTATTTTCTGCTTGTGTCAACATTGCTGAGTTATTTTCCATTGCATAGAGAGATCACAATTTGTGTATATATGTATATGTGTGCATGCGTGTGTACTTTAGTACAGCATCTACAAGTTCTCACTACGTAGATTCAACTCATAATCATCCTCCTGTTTTTAGCCTTCTAAGGGCTGGGATTATAGGCACATGCCACCATGCCCAGTCTCAGTTGCCCTCTTGTTGCGGATAGCCAAGTTACATAGAAATATTATAGGCAGTCAGACAAGGCTAGACCCTCGAATGAGATAATACAGAAGGCAAGATATCCAGCAACTATGGCAGGGTCAGATGCTCCCGCTGTGGGCCAGACCTAAAGAACAAAGATGGAACAAATGCTGAGAACACAAACTTGTCCAGGTACTTTGCAGGCTGGGAGATCAGTTTTCCCTATATCATTTGGCAGTTCCCTATTGGAGGTCATCCATCTCAGATCAGTTTTTTCTTCCTACATTACTCTCAGTGCTCGCTAGGGGCAGAGCTGGCAAGGCATGCCAGGGATCGAACCCTGGTCCCTGCATTTGCCTAAGCAGGTGCTTTAATCTGCTGAACTATCTGCTCTCCCTTAAGAGACCACAAATTGATTACCCATTACTTGTTGAAGCTTTAAGTTTGATTAAATGTGCTATGAACATTTGTATACAAGTTTCCATTGCTATTGCATAGACATCTGGAAGTGGGATTGTTGGGATGTAGAGTAATGTATGTCTAATTTTATAACAACCAAAGTGTTTTCCCCCAGCAATGTAAGCACTCCAGTTGGCTCACAAATTTGCCATCACCCGTGTTATGGCTTATATCTAGATGTTCCCAAGTCTCATGAGCACATATGCAGAGCTTCTAGAAGGTGATTGGATTCTGGGGGTTTGTACCTAAGTCTCTATCTGAGGGTGTGGGCTGTAGTAGGAAGAGGACAGTCCCTGGGGGAGGGGTGCACTAGACTGTCTCCCTCCCCACTTACACCCTCATGCTCTGCTTCCTGTGCACCATGCGGTGAGCAGCTGTCCTCTGCATGTGCCCTCCACCATGCTGCTGCTTTCTGCCTGGAGCTGGCTGACCGTGGAAGGACTGGAGTTTCTGAAACAAGAGCCAAAAGAAAGTTCTTCTTTAAATTATGGGTGCCAGGTACTAGGTCCCAGTGAAGAAGAAAGTGACTACAGCAATCAGATATATATATTTTTTTTCTTTTTTGCTTTTTGAGACAGGGTCTCGCTATGCAGTTCAGGCTGGCCTTGAGCTCACTTTTGTAGCCCAGGCTGGTCTCGAACTCACATCGATCCTCCTGCCTCAGCCTCCCAAGTGCTGGGATTATAGGCATACACCACCACACCCGGCTACAATCGGATATTATTAATCATTACATATTAAAGTAAAGTTTTGGGGGCTGGGTGTGGTGGCACACCCATGTAATCCCAGCACTTGGGAGGCTGAGGCAGGAGGATTGGTGCAAGTCTGAGACCAGCCTGGGCTACAAGAGTGAGCTCAAGGCCAGCCTGAACTGCATAGCAACACCCTGTCTCAAAAAGACAATTTAAAAAAACAAAAACAAAAACAAAAAACGACCAAAAAACAAAAACAAATAAAACCCACAAAACTAATTTTTCCATCAATAGATTTCACCAGGCTTTTTTTTTTTTTTTTTTTTTTTTTTCAGAACCAGTGATCAAACTCAGCACCTTGTGCTTGCCAGGCAGGCACTTGTGCCCCTGAGCTATCTCCCTGTCTCCTGCACATCTTTTTAAAATTCACTTTTCCCCATAGTTCTGCTTCTTGAGGCCCAGTGGGAGGACAGCAGACCTGCTAGTGTAGGAGCAGAGGGGTTTCACAGATGGCCCTGTGGACCTTGGTGTCCGATCTAGGGGTCTAGCAGGAGCCCATGGCACCCGGTTGTCAGGGCATCTCTCTCCCCACCTTCACCCTCCACACCTCCTAAACCCCCCAGCCTCAGTCAGGTGCTTTGTGCAGAATGGGGATCCCCAAGACTGGGAAGAACCCTGCTTTCCTCTGAGATAAGGCCCATCTGTATTGGTGAAGCTTGGCATCTGGAGCCCTGGCAGGACTTTGGAGACTATGGCCCCTGGCGAAGGCGCGGGAGGGAGGCAGTAACAGATGGAGCTCCTCCATTCCAATTTAGAATCCAGAACAGGCCCAGCGTTTCTTCTGTCCACTTTGGAGGGGATGGACTGCTCAGGCTCTGGCCTCTGTCAGATTCAGGGAGAGTTAAGTTGGAGCAGCAGGGCAGGGAGGATGAGAATTTCAGGGCCTTGGATGCCCAGGTTGGAAACTGAGCATGAGGGAGCTCAAGAGAAAGACCTGGAACTGAGGTGAGATGGGACCTGCCTTCCATACTGGGCTCAAGCCCTCTCCCCTCCCCTCCCCCCAATTCCTACCAACCAGACACCTCTGGTCTGGTCTCTCCCTGGGAAACTCCCAGTGCTGTGTGTGGGGGTGGTGGAGCGCATGGTTGTGATAAAGGTGACAAGTCCTGGGTGGCAGAGGCCATCTCCTGACATGTATTTTGCAGAGGCAGGCAGTATGGTGTCTACGCAAATGTATATATTTGTACACGGACGGATCCACACCCTGCAATGACACCAGTAAAACTGTTACCACGGAAAGGAAGGTGGTAAATTCCCTCTCATTCAGAGACCTCTCGCTTCTCAACTAGCTGCCCACAGGTTTCCCATCAAGACCATAATGCTCTGTGAGAGAAGGGAACTTACCACGTGGAAATTCCCCTTCCTCCAAGACCAGCACATAAAGCTCCAGCCCTGAAAAGTAAGGGGCCTCCTCCGGTATGCCCTTCCCATGGATGCTCTCTCCTTGGCAACCAAAGACCTTAACGCTTATCCCAGCTCCGGGTGCAGCTCCGAAGGCTGACCTAGGAGGCTGCTACGGCTTGTGTCCAGCTGTCCCCCCAAAGTCTCATGCGGTCCTTTGAAGGGCTTTTCAGAGAAACTGAATCTCGAGTGTGTGATGCTGGGATCCAGGGCGGGTGATTACCAAATTAGTCCACTGATTGGTTCATCTGTAGGCATGAGTGTGAGGAACGGGAAAGCCCCTCGCTGTCCTATGTAAGGCTGTGGAGCGTGGATAGAAGCGACACAAAGAGGGCTGCTGCGGTCACTGTCGCTTGTTGCTTGTTGCTGACTTCACTTTTGTGCTGTCTTCTGCCTGCCATGAGCTGTTTCTTCTCTGAGATGTCCCTCTTCCATGACACCCTGCCCTGGAGCCAGCTGACAGCAGACTGAAATCTCTGTAAGCTGCGAGCTATCAGAACCTTTCCTACTTGAACGGGGGGTGTCATGGAGTTTGTTTCAGCAACGAGAAAAATAAATACCACAAAGCCAGTCTGACTAGTTGCAGGAGCCTGAGGGACAGAGGCAGTGATGGTCAGTTTGCATGAGCTGGCCCTCTCCTGACGGCGGCATTTCAGGTTCCCTTCCGGTAGCAGTTCTTCTTCCAGGCGGTGGGCTTCCCAGAGGGAGTCCACGTGGCCCACACCTAGCCTATCACAGCAGTGCCTGTCCCAAGAGGCTCACAGGGCTGGACACAGCCCTAGGCAGGGCATGGACAGGCAATGTGAGGTGCGGTGTGGGTAGGACAAAGCGAGCGTTGGGCAAGGCCCTTCTCGGGATCCTGTGTCCCGCTGCTCTTGTCGGCTAGAAGCAGCTTTCTGTCCTTTCTGATTTGCAGCTTCCTAACTAACTTCTGTCTTTCTGCATTCTGTTAAATTAAGTGTACGGGAGACCGCCAATTTCCACTCTAGCCCCAACACACCAAATCAAAATGGTGTCACTCAGGCTAAACTTACACATTACCAGCTGAAACTAATATATTTAATCTAAACCTCAGAGAAATCAGGAAGAAGAGACAGACAGTAACCAAATCTCCAAACAGGTCACTTTTTGCAGGATAAAGAAGTCTCCTCTGCTTTAAAACATAAGGAAGGTAACTTGAAGGGACCTGATGCTGCCCAGTTGGATTTTTGTTCCCAGTTTCTGCTTCTTCTCTCCTCTTCTGCTTTCACCGCAACCTGCTCATTTCATGCATCAGAGCACACTTTCGAAATTCTCGGGGGAGGGGCCCGGCGGGATGGCTTGGGGAAGCTTGGGCGGCTTCAGGGACCGCGGTTCAATCCCAGGCACCACATGCTGCGCCAGCCCTGCCCTCTGGGCGGGCTGAGCCGGTCATGAAAATGAGTGAATAAACAGACGGGGGTTCTGAAATAAGAAAAAAATAATAATAACTAAAATAAAAAAATTATTTAAAAAAATAAAATAAATTCTCAGGGGAGACACCCTGATTCATGGGAGATGCTGCCCCAATTCATGAATTGTAATAAAACATAACTGAATTTGTTATAATCTTTTGGCAGGATTAGTTCTCTTCTGTTCTTCTCTCTCTCTCTCTCTCTCTCTCTCTCTCTCTCTCTCTCTCTCGCTCTCTCTTGTCTTTTTGAGACAGGGTCTCACTATGCAGTTCAGGCTGGCCTTGGGCTAACTTTTGTAGCCCAGGCTGGTCTCGAACTCACACCGATCCTCCTGCCTCAGCCTCCCAAGTGCTGAGATTACAGGTGTGAGCCACCACACCTGGCTCTCTTTCTTTTTCTTTTCATTATTTGTTTTGGTTTAGGCATTTTTGTCCCTTGCACTAAAACTATCCTAACAAATATCATGATACCATTGTCACCTGTGTGCTTATCTGCCTGCCGGCACTGCCCCACAAAAGCTTAATCACTCTGGTTTTGGGGTGCCAAGAGGCTACTGAACCTAATCAATCTGCAGTCCCTCTTTAGTGTCCTAATATGTAAAATATAACTTTTTTTTTTTTTTTGTAGTAGGAATTGAACTCAGGACCCCATGCTTGCCAGATGGATGCTGTGCCATTGAGCTATATCCCTGGCCCTATAACATAATTAATTAATTAATTAAATCTGTACTTAGTACAGAGTCTACAAGGTCTCACCACACAGATTGGCTTGTAGTGATTCTCCTGTTTTCAGCCCCCTGAGCTCTGGGATTACACATGTGTACTACCACACCCAGTCTAACATTTTTTTTTTTTTTTTTTTTTTTGAGACAGGATCTCACTATGCAGTTCAGGCTGGCCTTGAGCTCACTTTTGTAGCCCAGGCTGGTCTCGAACTCACACTGATCCTCCTGCCTCAGCCTCCCAAGTGCTGGGATTATAGGCAGGTGCCACCATGCCCAGCCCCCTAACATATTTTAAAAAGTGAATTAATATATATATATATATATATATATATATATATATATATATTTCTGTTATGTAAGACACACATTTACTCTTAAGCTATAGAAAAGGGGAAATTGCTCGTATCACTACGATGCGCATCTTACTTTCCTATAAGTGTTTCCCAGAACACGCATGCATTTGCGTAGCCCCCATCCTACACAATGTGTACCTCTTCTTCTCTTCCTTGTCGTCCTCCTGTCACTGTCATCTAGGTATCATTCACAGTTTTCTCTTACTGTGGTTTTGCAAAGTCTCCATTTTTGGAGGCTTCCCTTATCAGAGGGAAGATTGTGAGATTGGAAACTAAATAAGTCCAAACATCGTCAACCCACCAGTGAGGTACAGCTCTCTCTTACGGTAACTCGCCACTCTTGATACTGCACCTAGCAAACTGGCTTTTGTCCCTGTAGTTTTGATCTTGCTGACCATTCCACACAGGACTTGGGTAGGGTAGCAAACTCCAGGAAGGGACCAGCAGGTGTCAGGGCATGGCAGGTGTATTCTAGTTAGAGAGGCCCAGGTAGGTAACTTCTAGTTTTCTATTGATTCGTCTTCTACTAAATACTAATCCATGCACCTGTGGGTTTTTATTTTTATTTTTATTCTTATTTTTTTCTTTCAGGACCAGGGATTGAACTCAGGCCCTTGTACTTACCAGGTAAGCGCTTATTCTCCTGAGCTATTTCCCCAGCCCCACCTGTGGTTTTTGAGAAGCCCAATTTTTCTTGGGCTACAACTTGAAGCCTAAGTTTGAAGGTTCCCCCCCTATACCACCCCAGCACACCACAGAAGTGGGGCCAATGTTAACGTGGGTCTCTGCCACCGTTCTCTCAGGACCTTCCCTCAGGTAACCAGAGGTGGGGTCACAGGTGGTAGGCAAAGTGGGATTTTCAGGTCAGACTCATACTTAAGGTGCCTGGGGGTGGGGCATAGTGATCAACAAAGCAAATGCCGCCCCTGCCCTCTATGAGCTGGTGACCTGTGGGAAAAGGCACTTACATCTGCAGGGTTGTCTTGGGGCCCAGTGTAGTTACTAGAGTTCCAGCCACCATATTAGTGTTCTAGAGGTAGGAATAAGGGGTGGGGAGAATGGAGAGAACGTTTGCCAGAGTCTTTTAGAGTCCCACATAGTGATGTATGCCTATAATCTCAGTACAAAGGAAGGCTGAGGCAGGAGAATCTGAAATTCAAGTTCTACTTGGACAACTTAGCTTGACCAGATCTCAGGAGAAAAAATAAAAAGGGCTGGGATACTGTTCAGTGTAAGAGTGCCCATGGGTTCAATTCCCAGGGCTGGAGGAGGTTGGAGGGGAAAAAAGACCCTCCCCGCAACAACTTGCCTTTGTACTGCAGTAGCTGTCCCTTATGTTGAAAGAATTGGGCAATAGTCCTTAGCCAGACGTATTCACTGCTCTTGGGCACTGCCAACCAGGCACTTGGGGCACTTCCAGGGGAAGTTTGATACGGAGTGGGCAACTGGTAGGCCTCAGGACAGGAGCTCAGGAATGGGGAAATTCCAGACCCTGGAAGGTAGTGAAAGATCTTATCTTTTCTTATCAGGAGTTGACATTCCTGTAAGGTAACCCTTGGGGGACTGCAGGAAGAGGACCAGCTTGTCCACAGGCTGTGCAAGACATTCTTACAAGGGAGCGTTTTTTTCCCTATTTATGTAATTGCACAGGGCTTTACTCCACAGCTTGGACTTGTAGTGATCCTCGTGTTTTCAGCCTCCTCAGCCCTGGGATTTCAGGCACGCCCCAGGGTCGGGGCTGGTGCAAGGGCAGGACTGGCACGGTATGCGGACCTGGATGAACCCTGGCCCCTGTGCTTAGCAAAGCAGGTGTTCAGTCCTCTGAGCTATCTTGCCGGTCCTCAAGGGAGCATTTTCTTTTGGGTGTGCTGGTCCCTGACCCAGAGCAGAGACAGGGCTACAATTGCCCCACGGAAGAGGTACCAGGTCTGTTGGAAGGCTCTCCCTATCCTTAGCAAGCTGCTGGGGAGGAGTACAGTGGCTCAAAACAGGATGGCCAGAGCTACTAAGGACCATGGATTTCCATTCCTGCCACAAGCCAGCAGAAGGGCCCGGACTTGCAGGGGTCAGCAGCTTGTGTGTAAGATGCCAATCCCAGCGACTCACACTCCCAACCCCCATAACACACACTTCACCAGCTCAGATAGTGTCATCCAGTTCTGCGAGCATCCCCTCTGCAGGGCTGGCTCGTGCAGGTCTCTATGTCACGTGCCACGTCCCAGGGTCACTCACTGCTCAGCACGCACATTTCACATGCACGGCCCAGGGTGCCCTGACCTGCTTCCAGCTCAGCCTGAGGTCTGGCCCAAGAGCTCACCTCTGTGCTTCCGGGCTGCTGGAGTAGCAGCAGGAAAGCTCCACCCAGGGCTGTGACGTCCTCATGCTGACTCCCTTTTTCAGCAATTTTTCCATTATGGGTTCAGGACCCGCTGTCCCTAAACATGGCAACAGGGCCTGCCACACAGCAGAAGAGGAGAGGTCTCTGCCTTCTACCTGTCCCCAAGTCGGAATTCCACAAGCACCCTGTGGACTGGGTTGTCAGGGAGGTCCAGCTCGGCTGGAGCAACGGAAGGAGGAAGAACAGAGAGGAACCGTCATGCGCAGGCCTCGGGAGGGGGGGGGGAAGGCCCCGGGTCTTTGCTTCGGCTCTCACCTTCACCTCCACTCCTGCCTCTGCCTGCCTGTGCTAAGCTCATGCCCATCCCCCATCTCTGTGGGTCTTCATTTCTCCAGGAGTCTGTCACCTAAAATGTGCATGAAATAAACCTGTGTGCTCCCCATTAGCCTGCCTTTTGCTGTGGGACACCTGGCGTGAGCCCTGTGTGGGAAAGGCACAGGTCCACCCACGGGGCTATGAACCCCGCTGCTGGCGGTGCTCCTTTGGTCCTGGATGGTAGTTAGTAGCCTGAATGTCTGTGTGGCTCTGGGCCTTCAGAGCCTGCACCATTTGGGGTCCACCAGAGCAGGGGAATGTACCACCTCTCCTCTAGCCAAACTTCATCCACCAGATCCCGCCTCTCTGGCCCTCCTCTGTGATGGCCAGGGCCTCACACCTAGTTCGAGGGCCCAGGGGAGCATAGACACAGCTCCCACGACCTACATGCAGCACCCTTGCTCCAGCCAACTCAGCCAGCTAAGCTAAGACAAAACAAAACAGGGTCACTGAAAAGTAGTGCAGGGGCCACTGAGAAAGGGAAAGGGGGCAGGAGGAAGGGGGAGGAGAGGGTGAGAAACTGTTCTTTGGTATTAGGAATTCAACTCAAGACCTTGTGCATCCCAGGCAGGCACGTAAGCTGCTGCGCTATCTCCCCGGCCTGGTAATAACTTGTTTGAAAAATAAAAAGACCCAAGATCTAGAGTGCATGTCAGTGAGCCCAGGACAAGACTTAACAATTAACACCCAGAATACTGACCAGTCAAAACAGAGCCCTGGCTGGAAGCTATTCACTATATAGCCTAGGCTGGCTTGCAACTTGAGATCTTCCTGCCTCTGCCTCCTGAGTGCTGGGCTTACAGGCATGTGCCACCCGCCCCCCAACACACACACAGCTAGCACAAGCCTACTTTTCTATTAGATGGCACTCAGTGCTAGCATGCACTATAGTTTTGTTCATGCCTGCTATAGGCCTGAAAGAGAACTTCCAGAGCTGCTTCAGAAAGTGGCAAGAACAATGGGATAAGTAGGTGTTGAAATGGAGTACTTTTTTTTTTTTTTTTTTTTTGTGGGATTGGGGTTCAAACTCATGACCTTGCACTTGACAGGCAGCTACTTGTGCTACAGAGTATCTTTCCAGCTCCTAAAATGGAGTATTTTAGAGGGGATTCATAGCTATGTGTGTCTTTTAGTATAATAATTTTTCTTTCTTTCTTTCTTTCTTTCTTTCTTTTTTTTTTTTTTTTTTTGTCTTTTTGAGACAGGATATCATTGTGCAGTTCAGGTTGACCTTGAGCTCACTTTTGTAGCCCAGGCTGGTCTCAGACTTGCACCAATCCTCCTGCCTCAGCCTCCCAAGTGCTAGGATTACAGGCATGTGCCACCACGCCCAGGTTTTCTTTTGCTTTTTTGAGACACAGGCTTGTCTTGAACTCACTATGTAGCTTAGACTGGCCTCAGACTTGCAGTGATCATCCTGCCTCAGCCTTCTAAATCCTGGGATTACAGGCGTGTGACACTATACCTGGGTTACTATAATAGATATTTAAAATTGAAATACTGACTGCATTTCCATCACCCCTGTATGTCACCATGACGCTACTTCCCTGCATCCTGGGCTTCAGGGGCAGGCCCTGCCTTTCTACCCAAGGTAGACTCCGAATCATCCCATGACTAACCTACTCTTCTGGTGAGGAATGGAGGCTTAGCGGGTTGCAGAGCTGGTTCAAGGTCACACAGCTGAGACATGGCAGACGTGAGAGTTCCCCGAAGTTCAATTTATCCAAGCCTGCAGTCCTCCATTGGCTGCACCCTGGGCACAGACTGGTGTGGAGCTTGAAAATCCAGCTCTGGGCCAAGCGACCACCAGCCCCAATGTCATCAGTGTCTCACAGGGAGAAAAGGCCACCTTACCACTGAGGGTGAGCAGTACGGTGGGGCAGGAAGAGACTAAAGAATGAACTGTATGTATGTATGTATGTATGTATTTATTTATTTAGTCTTTTGAGACAGGGTCTCGCTATGCAGTTCAGGCTGGCCTTGAGCTCACTTTTGTAGCCCAGGCTGGTCTCGAACTCACACTGATCCTCCTGCCTCAGCTTCCCAGAGTGCTGGGATTACAGGCGTGCGCCACCACGCCCAGCCCCAAGAATGAAATGTATTTAAAAAAAATGACAACTAACACAACTGTGTCCTATAGGAATTTGTGTTGATTTCCCCTAACTTAGGCAACTCTGAACAGGAGAAAAGCATGCGACTGCGGTGAGAGCACCGCTTTAGTCATCACAGTTCTTTCGAATTGATGAGACTTGTTTGGAAGCCACAAGTTGTTTTCACTTTCACCTATTAAAACTGAAGCTTACATTCAGCCTTCTCAGATGTCCCAGCTCAGCATGAGCCAGCTGGCAGTCCTGGGGTCAAGGTCCCTGCCCTGTGGAAGCCAGACCTGTTCAGCATGCTGCAGGCACCAGCTTACTGTGAATGAAAGGGAGTGGGTCACAAGGGACCAAGGAGAAGCTGCCAATGTGCTCTGTCATCTCAGGTTCCTTAGGGCTTGCTTGGTCCCTGCAGGCAGCAGGCAGTCCAGCGAGGAAAGGTTGGAGCCAGCAGCTAGGGGCATTCTTGGGTGGGAATGGGCTGGGCCCTTGGATAAGAGTCCTGCATGCCTCTGCTTCCCCGAGTCCTGGCTCTGCCTGGTGGAAACCAGTCCCAGCTGACCTAGGAGCCAGAACAAGGACTCACCAGGGAGGCATTACCTGCTGAGCTCTTTGGGTCAAACGTGAAGGCTGCCACTGCGAAGGTAGAGGAATTTCCCATGGCCGGGCTCTCCAGTACCCTGCCTGACATGCTAGTCAGGTTGCATTTCTGTTCACTTGGGACAGGGGAGACCCTCTACACAGGGAGAAACCCAGGGCCAGGGAGGGAGGGAGGGGGAGAGGGAGAGGGAGAGGGAGAGAGAGAGAGCATGTTTATGTGTTTGGGAAGTACAATTATTTGCATAACCCAGAGATCTTTGCAGATACAGACAAACAGGACGTTTCAGACTTGGGCCATTTCCTTTCACTGTGAAGCAACAGCTGCTTCCAGCTCAAGGAGAAGTGACGGCCATCAGATTGGACGTGCGGTCTAGGTGCGCAGCACAGCTGCCTCCAGGAACCTCTGCTGGGGCTTCCCTGTCCACCCAGCCTGCCCTTCCTCCTCCCTCAGCCCGGCTCTGATCTGCAGGCTGCAGGCAGGCTTCTAGAAGCGTTTGCATCCCAGCCCTGCACACATCAGCAAACTGGTCCTAGCCCCGCCCCCCCCCCCAACATATGCGACTGAGGGCTGAGAGCAAAGGCTGGGGGAGCCCTCGCCCTTGGTTCTTGGCGAGGCTTATGCCACGGAGACACACTTATTACCACACACAGGGAAGGTAATAAGCCTTCCCTGGAAATGGTAGGAGGTACCCATGCTCCGAGTCCCATGCCAGCCCAGAGAGACTGCAGGCCATGGTCCCCTCTCAGCCTGGGCCTTTGGTGAATGATAACAACAGCTGCTTTGCTGGCATGAGAGCTAATGTTACATATAAAAGGGAGGAATGTTAGAGAGCAGGTATTAAGCACACAGACTTTAGAGTCAGGTATGTAAGTTCACATCCCAGCTCCCCCATGTCCTGGGCAGGGGACCTAAGTATCCTGTCATTTGCCCATCAGTAAAACGGAGATAAGAACATCTGTCTGATGGTCCACTGGGAAGGGACATCATCTCATCGATTAACATGAAGCACGCACCTCCAGAAAGCCTTAGGGATTGTAAACCCACTCCCACCCACCCCCTTTCCCCATGACGGCTGGTGCATGGCTGAGGGACCTCTGTCAGCGCCCTCTACTGGTGTATGCTCAGCATTGAATAAACTGAGAGCACGCATGTTCTTCATTAGCAGCAGGCACTAAGAAAATGCGTCTACATGAACGTATGTTGGCTGGATAGCCTCAGACCAAATCACGCCCTCTGTTTCCAGAATTCCTACCAGGGGATCAGTACAGAATGGTGATCCCAACATCACAGATTTGGAAGCAGACAGACCAGGCTTGTGTTCTCGTCCTGCCATTCACTAGCCTGTGTCCTTTGCTTCCCAGCCTCGCTTACCTCCTCTGTGAAATGGACATCAGAGTAGCAACCCTCCTGCATGGTTAGTTTGGGGGTTCGATGTGATAATGAAAACTAAGCGTGTAAGGCAGTACTCTGCAGGCAATAAGCCTGTGGAGGAATGCGCTGGTGAAAGCCCAGCCTCAAGACCGCAGGAGAGGTTTCAGAAAGACTTCCCTGTTCTTTCAAGGGAACAATGCCAAGGTCCCATCTGAGGTCCCTCCTGCCTCACTTCTCTTGGTTCCCTCTTTCCCAGCTGAACCCCTCTCCATTCTTAGGCCTCGTGGTCTTTTCTTGTTGAAGACCCAGTGTCCCCATCCCTGTGGACTCCTGCAGGGGACAGCAAGCCCCTACCCTAGGTCACCTTGCCACGGCAGGGCGAGGGATGTAGGAGGTTTCCCCCCAGGTAGAGAATCCCCTCCGTGTCACCTGAGGCAGCATCGTGCTCACTGGCCAGTCCAGCAGGGTAAGCCAGGGTGCTGCGGACATAGGTACCGGCCTGGCTTGGACTTGAAGTCTCTGCTGCACGCAAGGCTGTATATTCTCAGGCAAGCCCACTACACTTTTTCTACCACCCAGTCCTAATCAGTGCAATGGTGTCCATTGCTAGCACCCTGGGCTGACACTGGAAACACTAACAGCTGTGTCACCGGCCCACTCAGTGGGTGCCAGCCAGTGGCACAGCCTATCCCGTGCAGTTCCTAGCCCAACCGTGGTACAGGGATGTTCAGAGGCGAGGCCCTCTGTTCCCTCCCAGGTAAATGAAGGCTCATCTTCCTTTCTTGCTTCTTTTTGCTCACCAGAAGGTCATCAAAGTGCTGGAGAAGGGACCAAAAGTTGGTGTCCCCTGTCTAACATGAACCCTGGTTTATTCCCGTGTTACTAGCGGGTGTGAGGTACTGTCCCAGTGAACGCTCTTGGCAGGTTTTTCACATGGCCGTGGGATAGCCAAATGCCTGGGAGACCTGTCCTTGTGCAGATACGCAGTCCAAGCCAGGCCAGCGTGCGGCTAACACAGCCCCCTCGGGGCCTCTTCGGAGATGCTCACAGTGCACCTAGCCCAGGACAGGGTTGGTCCTGTCTTCACCCCTTGGATTCCACAGCACTAAGACTTTTGGCTCAGCCAAACGGGTCCTGCTTCCTTTCTGCTCAGCAACACAAAGCCAGAAATGTCAGGGACGCCAGACCCCAGCTGCCCAGAGAAGGGAGGACATCTCTTCCTCCAGGGAGAGCCTGCTGGAGTCCAAATCTGCTCGGGCTGGACAGCTGGTCACCCAGAGGGGCCTGTGGTGCCCTGCCTGAGCTGGTACAGCCTGCTGGGCTCCCACTGTGACAACTGAAAGCAGTCATCGCTCTCCTGTGACAACGGCCATAGTGGAACCAGAGTGGTGGCCACACTTGGGCCATGCATCTGTGATATCTTCTGTCATGGTCACAAGATGCTCCTGCCAAAAGAGCACCAAGTCAGCCAGGGAGGAAGGCAACTGCCTGAAGGCACTGGCCCAGGAGATGTCACCGACGTGATTGTGGCCTCATGAAGGACACATAACAGTACTCAAATCCAGAGAGGATTTACTATAGTGCTGTACCAATGAATGTGTTTGCTTATTTATTTATTCACTTGATAGCTGCGTGTTTTGTGACTAGAACTCGGTAGAAATCTATCTGGGGAGCCCCAGGCATGCTGAGCTGCTCCTGTATCATGACCACACCCAGCAGGGCAAAGCATGATGGTGCAATTTCATTTATTTATTTATTTATTTATTTATTTATTTATTTAGTCTTTTTGCAGTTCAAGCTGGCCTTGAGCTCATTTTTGTGGCCCAGGCTGGTCTCGAACTTGCAGTGATCCTCCTGCCTCAGCCTCCCAAGTACTGGGATTAAAGGCATGCGCTACCAGGCCCTACCCTTTATTATTTTTAAATTTTTCTATCTTTCTTTCTTTCTTTCTTTCTTTCTTTCTTTCTTTCTTTCTTCTTTTTTCTTTCTACTATGCCTGGCTCAGGGAGCAAGGCTGGTGTAGCATGTGGTGCCAGGGATCAAACCACGGTCCTTGTGGTTGCCTAAGCTTACCTAAGCTGGTGCTTTAGACTGCTGAGCTACTTCTCTGGCCCGGCAATTTCTTTCTTTTCTTTTTTTTTTTGTATTTTTGAGAAGGATTTACTATTATTATTATTATTATTATTATTATTATTATTATTATTATTGTCTTTTTGAGACAGGGTCTCACTATGAAGTTCAGGCTGGCCTTGAGCTCACTTTTGTAGCCCAGGCTGGTCTTCAACTTGCACCAATTCTCCTGCCTCAGCCTCCCAAGTGCTGGGACTACAGGCATGCACCACCAGGCCCGGTATCATCATCATCATCATCATCATCATCATTATTATTATTATTATTATTATTATTATTTCTTTTCTGGCTGGCTCAGGCTGCTTTAAGGTCAGGTCTCATGCTCCATGGGGAGGTGGGAATTGACCGTGGTTGCTGGTGCCTGGGTGACTTTGCCAAGTCATGTGCTTTAATCAGCTGAGCTGCCTGGTAAGCCCCTCCCCCTTTTTTTTGTCTTTTTGAGACAAAGTCCCACAGTTCAGACTGGTCTTGAGCTCACTTTGCAGCCCAGGCTGGTCTCAAATTCACTGTGGTCCTTCTGTTTCCGTCTCCTTAGTGCTGGGATTACAGGTGTGTGCCACCGTGTCCGGCAAAGCTGCTGTTCCTTGGCTATGTTCTTCTCCGTCAGAAGTTCCACTTTGCAGAAGGATAAGGGGAGACCTGGGGCTCCAGCCTGGATCTGCTGCCCACCACACCTGCAAGCGCCCCCTCTGCTGCCCCTTGTCCTGTGCCGTCCTGCTTTGGCTCCTGGTCTCCTGCTTGTGCATGTGAGACCTGGGGGTTCTGAGGCCAGGCGTGGGTCACTTGCATTAGTGCCCAGGGAGCCATCAGGACAACCTGCGCTTGTACATCAGCGAGGTCTGCAGTTAGAACCTGCACCGTCATGGCTAAGGTCCATGGCTGACCATGACAGTCGCTGTTAGTGTTGTATGTTCTATGCGTTTTGACGTATGTATGAGGACACGTATTCGTGACCAGTTTGGTTCATACAGAATGGCTTCACTAACTGAATGTTCTCTGCACTCACTCCTTTGTCCCTCCTGACACTTGGCCACCATCTATCTTTTCACTGTCTGCATAATTTTGCCTTTCCCCACATAGTAATCAGAACTCAGGGATGATCAGAAACATGGTGAATGCTTACATTTTAAAAACTTTATTACAGTAAAAGATATATTGCCATTGATTCCAGTTAAAATACTCATTTTGAGTACACTTCTTCTTGCCATTTCTGGAAGTTTTTAGAAGAAGTTCTCTTTCTTGACTCTGTGAGGTAGGATCAAAAATACAGTGAATGCTGCTGCCCAGTGCCATCCAACGGAAAAGTGGGCTCATGAAAGCATCACGGTTGTCCTTGGCTACCTTATTTAGCAGATCCTGCACCCTGAGAACTCTGGCTCTTCCCAAAGTCAACATGACCTTACAAACAAATGTTTTTTTAATTGATTCAGGATGTAGTGGCAGCCACGGCTGTGCCACTAAAGCTGCTCATGAAAGAGGACTTTCAAAGCAGTGGGACAACAGACAGGATTGCCTTGAGGAGAATTAATGACACCATAGCCTTTACTACAATACATTTCTACAAAAATGTAAGCACACACAATTTTTCAACAACACCTCATGCGTATGTAGCTTTGACTCGCCACCTGGCAGTATGTAGGTAAGGTCTTTTTATGGCTTGGTAGCTCATTTCTTTTTATCATAAAATAATATTCTATTGTCCGAATGTACCACAGTTTACCTATCTGCTTACCGAAGGACATCTTAGTTTCTTAGCTTTGGCAGTTACAAATAAGCTGCTATAAACATTTGTGTGCAGGCTTTTGTAGGGGAGTTAAGCTTATTTGGATAAAATACCTAGGCATGAGGTGGTTGTTTTCATGGTGAGTCTACATTTAGTTTTGCAAACAGCATTTTAAACTTAATTTTACTCTGGCTGGTTTGCAATTTAATGTGATTGCTTTTTCCTGGGGGCTTGCAACCTTAATCAAAACAGAGTCCACAGGCGTACAGAGGTCTAGCAGGCCCACTTCCCGACTCTCAGCCTCTCTCTCCTCCACTCCGGGGTCCTGGGCAGATGCAAAGCTGGGAGTCTGTGCAAACTGCAGCCTTCTCCAGAACAGGACGTGAGGGCATGAGGTTTGAAACCAGCTAAAACCCGCTGAGTGTACGCCAAGATCTCATCTATTTCAACCTCAAGAGTTTAGAATGTCAATAAAATTTGAAAGTCAAATTTGGGGATAATTCTAGAATATAATTACACTTATTGTACATGCATTATTACATTCCAGAATTTTAATATATTTCATTTCTTTCTCCTCCCCAAGTGCTATTTTTCTTTCTTTCTTTCTTTCTTTTTTTTTTTTTTTTTAGGAACTGGGGATTGAACTCAGACCCTTGCATTTGCCAGGCAAGTGCTTATTCTGCTGAGCTATCTCCCCAGCCCCTATTTTTCTTTCTAAATTGCTTTTTCTTCTCAACATACCTACGTCTACTCTGAGAGACCCCTCTCATATTTTATTAACCTAACAGAGCAGGGAACAAGCCATCGTTGTCTTTGTAATGCCTAAGCAAATATTTGCTGACTGAATGTCTTAAAGAAATGTATCTTGTCTTCTACCCATTCTGTTTGGCAATATCTTTTCACTGATCTTAACCTTTATGGGTCTCACCACACTAACTAGCATTCTAAAGCATTCTCATTTTCCCAGTGTGTGTTTATGGGTACTATTTTGCCCCCAGTGACTGCATGGAGGACACAGTAACCTCTATGTGAGATGAGTCACACAGACAAATCCCAGGGATGCTGGGTCTTTCTCAGTGACGCCTAGATGAGTGTTTGTAGCCATCAAGGTCCTCTACACACACTGTCCCCAGGGCCATGCTGCTCCTTCACCACAGAGCAGTGCATTCACATCCAGTGGTGCTTTCCCCTCAGTGTTCCCGGCTGTCCCCACCAATTTCCTTCGGGTCCCTTGTGTCTTGGGCCCCTGGTGCTGCACTGCTCTGTGTGCTATCCCTCGCCACCCCCATCCCCCGCACACCCTGGGTTTTCCATTCTTACCAAGCTCTTCACAGGAAGCTGGCTGTGGTTGGTTTCTGATTAACCTCTTTGGGGCCTCCATTGAAGAAGTAGACCCAAGTTTCCAGAGAGTACTTTGACTGACACATTTTACTTCAAGTCTCTTGTCCTTGTCACGTAGGAGTGGTCCAAGTAGAGCAGTACCCACGAAGAACTTCTTCCCATTATTGCAGAGGGACACCCCCTCCCATCCTGCTTTGTTTAGGGGCCCTGATTCTGCTGCTTAGGTCTTGATCTAAGATCCCCAGGAGCTAGTTCTGTGAAAGGCAAGGTTCCTTCTGACCCACCGGTCTTTCCAGAATCCCTGTGCTGGGCCTGCTGAGTGGACCACATGTGGGTTTGGGTCTGGGCTGGCCAAGCCACAGTGGCAAACAGATCCCCACATACACCAGCTTCATTCCAGGTGAACTATTACTGGATTGCATGGCATTCGGGATGAACAGTTCAAGGTCAGCAGGTGGCTTTGTGGTTTGCAGTGATTCAGAGAGCTTCCAGCTCCTTTCAGGTATGGTCCCATTGCTTCCCAATGGTCTTAGCCACTGGAAAAGGAAGAAGCACACGGAGGGGACACCGGGCTGTGTCAAAGATTCCTCATACTTCTTTGGATGGAGTTCAGACTTGTGGTTGCTGTTACCTACAAGAAGGGCTGGAAAGTATTGCCTAACCCCTGCCACAGGCCCTATTCCTCTTCTTCCCAACTGCAACTTGCCTTACTTCCTGCTCATCATATGTTTTAACCTTGCAATGTAGTTTTGTTGTTGTTGTTTTATTTTTAAAAGGGTCCCTCAGGGCTAGGCTGATAGCTCCATGGCACAAGTGCCTGCCTGGGAAGTGCAAGGTCATGAGTTCAAACACCAGTCCTGAAAAAGAAAAAAAAAAAGGGGGGGGGTCTTGCTATGCAGTTTAGGTTGGCCTGAGCTTTTGTAGCCCCCAGGCTGATCTCAATCTCATAGGGATCATCCTGTCTCAACCTCCCAAGTGCTGGGATAAGGGGTGTGTACCACCATGCCCAGTTTAACCTTGCAATGTATTGAAAATTTTATAACTCTGGAACTAACACAATCAAGAGACAGCCACCCTCTGCTTCTAAGGAGCAGGTAATAGAATCTGCTCACCAAGAAGTAATCATTACTCTCTTAGAAACACATACCACATCCTAGCACCGGTCTGCATTAGCATTCTTGGAGTTTTTCTTTTGTTTGGTTTCAAATTTACTGTATATGCTGTTATTCATTATATCCAGCTTTCACTGATATATACCAGCTACAGGGGAAATAAAAACCAAACATCTTCCCTGAGCATAAATACACTTCAGAGCTTCCAGCTCAGAATCAGTCATGTAATATTAATCTTTGGATGGGTCATTTGGATTCCATCTAGACACATTGCCTTAACAACATTGTTCATGGGAAACAGGGCCGGACTTGTGCTTACAGCCCTACACACAGGGGTCCTATAGCCTTCACTGCCACCCTGTGTGAGGTTGGTCCCAACCATCTGTCAAAGGATAAGAGAAGTCAAGTTGCTTTAGGGCACTGTTGGGTATTTATAATAAATGGGTATTTAGGGCTTTAAAAAAGTTATTTATTTATTTATTTATTTATTTATTTATTTATTTATTTTCTTGTTTCAGAACCTTTTTTGTTTATTCACTCATTTTTTATGGCCAGCTCAGCCTGCCCGGAGGGCAGGGCTGGTGCAGCATGTGGTGCCGGGGATCGAACTGTGGTCCCTGAAGCCGCCCAAGCTCCCAAGCAGGCGCTTTAGACCACTGAGCCATCCTGCCAGGCCCCCTGGGTATTTAGGGCTTTAAGAAGAGGAAAAGGAAAGGAAATAGGGCACCAAAGAGAGCATCTCCAAAAACTGTGTGGTGGTCCTTGAAGATATCCACTTGTGTTAGGGTAATAGATCCCTCACATTTTTGTCACCTCAGATTCCCTTTTCCCAATCATTCTAAGAGCCTCTACTCATTTTTCTTTCTCAAGCTTTGCCTTCTCCCTCAGAGAAATTGTGAACTCCTTGTCACACTTTTATATCCAGGTCTCTCACATCTAGATCTCAGTCTTTATCTTAGGCTTCAGGCAAGCAAAGGTGGCCAGAGGCCTCCACAGAGATGGCCAGCCCGCAGCATCAGACTGTTGAGATAAATGCGAACTTCGCGCTGCGTTCATAGCTGTTTCTCCAGGGACATAGCCATACTTCCAGAAAGATACTGGCTGGCCCACATCTTGCTACAGATTGGGCTCACAAACTGGTGCTGCCGATCCAAACACGTGGGAGACATCTTTTGTTCTCACTCGTTCACTGCTGCTCACACATAGTTATTAATATCTGTTTGTTCTTCCACCCTGTCTCTTGGCTTCATTTCTTCCTCCTCATTGCCATTGTGGGTGCCACTAACTTTGTCCTTGATGCCATAGTCTAGACTCCAACCTGTTTATGCGTCATCTGCTTCGCAAGTTTAATTTCACCACCCACCAGGATAACGATGATGGCCGTCTGGCTGAGGAACATTACAACTTTAGTGGTGGGGAGGATTGCTGAAGAGGGAAAAAAATTTCAGAAAGAGTCAGCCCCAGAGCATGAGCATAGCCATACTGAGGGCTTGAAAGGCAAAGAGCGGAGGCAATACCTGTATAAACTCTCGTGGTCACAGTGGCCTTGAAAACTCAGCCTTAGTTGTGCCTATACCATTGTTTAAGAGCATGCCATCAGTGGGGAGGCACGTGATAATGGGAGTCCCTACTCAGCAGGGATGCTCAGACAGAGCATCCCTGAGGCGGGTAGCTCAGGTAGCATACTGAGGTGGGTAGGTATTTCTAGGGGGGCTTCTCTTCCTCTTTGGGAGTCATTCTGCTTCTTCAGTTCAGTGAAGACACTTCATTCGTCCTGTTTCCCAGTATGATCCTGGTGCTCCAGTCACCACTGGAATCTTCACACCCCTGACAGCTGTGTGTCCTGCTTGATTTTGCAGGTAGTCTTGATTATCCCGGTGGGACATGAGAACTCTAGAGCTATTGCTGTGGGAGCTCCTGTGAGCCCCAGCCTGCAACCTTCCTATCTTCATCCTCTAGGAAATGAGCTTCAGCTTTGGTTTTCCCTACTTGGAGTTTGCTTTGATCCTGAAACCAGGCCCAGCAGCTGGGACCTGGCCCTCTGCCCACTCTGCCCAGCCTGAGCAGAGTTATGCCCATAGCACCAAAGGCTTGACCTTCCAACAAGACTACAGCCTAGTCTGGAGCTGCCCCCTGAAAGGCTGGATAGCAAGCATCACTCGAGAACCCTCCTCAAATTCCTCCTACATCTCTACCGCACACTGAGACTCTCCTGGTGGGGGCCTCTTCTGTAGCCCACTGCCTGGCCTCTGCTGGTCCTGATACCCGTCCTTCTTCACTCATCTGGGCCTTAGGATTTTGCTGACACCCTATTGTGTGGCTTTCGTAAGCCTTGCATTTCCAGGCTCAGTTCTCTCTGCCTTCAAGGTCCCCTGCCTGGACCTCTGCTCCAGATTACCCATGAGAACCTCCTGCTGTTACCTCTCTCCCCACACTGGACCCTCCTGGCTACCAATGTGTGGACACTTCCTGCACACTGAGGTACAAGGGCACCTGACAGTTCTTCTTGGTCCAGGACTGTTAAAAGCCTGGGGTTACTATCACCAGCCCTATATTGGTGGGCCTTAAGTTGAGTCCTCTGCTGGGACAAAAATTCCATTTTTGTAGCATAAAGCTACTGGGATTTGAAGGGAATGGCCACTGACTCTATGACTCACAGTGCAGGGGTGCAAACTGTCCCTGATGATTGGTTAAGAGAAGTAGGAGCCGGGGAGATAGCTCCATGGCACAAGTGCCTGCCTGGCAAGTGCAAGGTTGTGAGTTTGAA
>PVJA010015261.1:0-45788 GCA_004027025.1 Myocastor coypus | reverse complement strand
TCTCACTATGCAGTTCAGGCTGGCCTTGAGCTCACTTTTGTAGCCCAGGCTGGTCTCGAACTCACACCGATCCTCCTGCCTCAGCCTCCCGAGTGCTGGGATTACAGGCGTGCGCCACCACGCCCGGCTTTTTTTCTTAATCATATGGATATTTAGATTTTTTTAGCACCCTTTGTTGAAAAGATTTTTCTTTTTTCAAACTATGCGTGTACCTTAATTGAAAATTAATGAATCATATCAATGTAAGGTTTTGTTGACTTGTGTTTTTTCTTCTTGGTGCTAAAGTTAAACTTTCTTGATTGCTGTATTCTTTAAATTACATAATATGATTTTGTTATAACTTTGTTCTTTTTCACATTTGTGTTTGTCATTTGCATTTTCATTTGTATTTTACATTTATCTTGTAAAATTTGGAAGTCGGCTGAGCTTTGTGAATATGTTAAATCTGTAGTTCAATTGGAGGAAATTATATGATAGTAATGCTGACCCAGTGTTGATTTTCAATCATAAACATGGTATAGCTCTTGGCTTAAATCATCTGTGATTGTCTTGAGCAGTGTCTAGTAGTTTTCAGTGTAAAGGTTCTTATACCTTTGTGAGATTTATTCTTGAGAGTTCAGTATTTATATAAATTTTTTGTTTTACTTGTCCTTACCAGTTATAGATACAGTTGATTATATGTTTAAAATTGTTTGTTGTAATATTGATGAATTTATTTAGGGACATTTTGAGGGGAGATTCCTTAGCATTTAAAAAAAGTCTGACACTTTATTAGATGAAAAACTAAAATAAAATTTTGTAGCCCAATAATAATAATGAAAAAGATAAACCCAAAAGATTCTTATAAAAAAGAAATAAAGAAGTAGTAATACAAAATGTCCTTTTCAATGAGGTAAATAAACTAGTGGTATCCTTATGATTTCTGTGTAAATATTTTGTCAGAAGTCAGGATAATTTTGCTTTTTTAAAAAACAGGTCTTTTTTTTTTGGTCTTTTTGAGACAGGATCTCACTATGCAGTTCAGGCTGACTTTGAGCTCACTTTTGTAGCCCAGGCTGGTCTCGAACCCGCACCAATCCTCCTGCCTCAGCCTTCCGAGTGCTGGGATTACAGGTGTGCGCCACCATGCCTGGCTAAAACAGATCTTTAAAAATAAATTTATTTCCTTGTTGATTGCAATTGCCAGAAACCCTTGTACAATGTTTGGACAACGCTGCCTTCTTTCTAACTTTAGGTAGGGTAATAATTATTAGTTCTAACTCCCCTATAAGAAATGAGCCTACTTTTTTTAGTCCCTAAGCACTTCAGAGATTGTTGTTTGTATTTTCTTCATGATTTTACTTGTAATATTCTATGAAAATATTCTAGATATATTCTATTATTTATTTATTTATTTATTTTGTCTTTTTGAGACAGGGTCTCGCTATGCAGTTGAGGCTGGTCCTGCGCTCACTTTTGTAGCCCAGGCTGGTCTTGAACTCGCACCAATCCTCCTGCCTCAGCCTCCCAAGTGCTGGGATTACAGGCGTGAGCCACCACGCCCGGCTTCTAGATATATTCTATACAAGTAATATTTTGCTTGTAATATTAGATTTGGAAAACGTTGATTTTAATATTTTTAGAAGTATATTTTGTTAATGAGTTTATGATAGTGTTTCCTTTCATCTTGGTTGTCTTTATTATTTCTCATGAGGCATTTGTATCATAATGATGAAATTTATTTGTCTTTGTTCAGCTGGAAGTAATTTTATTTGCCTTGATTATACTGTATGTAAAATCTAAAAACATAATTTCTTTTTATTAACACTTGACTATCATTCTGTTGTGTCTGGCAAGAGAATAGCTACGGATTGGGCTGTTGGTGTCCTGTATGACTTGAGTTATATTTTCTTTATTGAAGTTTTTTTTCCTATGCCTTTTAGCAGTTTAACTATTTCTTCAATTTGATTAATTTTATTATCCTTTTGTGGCTTATTGAATTCTTATATTTGGCACGTTTTGCCCATAATTGCTTCAGATTTTTTTTTTTAAGTTGCACTTTTGTTATACCTGTTTGTATGACATATTGTTTCCATTGCCTCACAGTTCGTTAATTTTCTTCCTTCTTTTCCTGTTTTTGGGAACAATTAATTTCCATTGCTCTTTCTTCAGGCTCACAGATTCTTCATTTTGCTTCGTGAGTCTGCTGGTGAGAACCTCAGAATGAATTCCTTACTTTCTAGTGCTTGAATTTCCATGCACTTTTAAAATAATTTCTCTTCTTTTAAAAAAGTTTCTCTTTTAGATACCCTAATTTTTAGCTCATGGCTAATGTGTTTTAATGATTTGTTCACAGAATTTTAAAATTGGTTGAACATATTTATTAATCTTTTGAAGTCTTTGCTAAACATGATATTTGGACTTTCAAAAGTCATTTTAATTGTATTACTTTTCTTGACTATGGGTTATATTTTTTGTTATGTATTTGTTATATGGGTTATATGTATTTTCTTAATATGTATAGTGATTTATTATAGTAATGTAAAACCAGGCATTCTGGGTATGTACTGGAGCAACTGTGGATTCTTTTGAATTCTTCTTTCCATGTTTGTTGGACTTTGTTTTTTAAAAACATGGTGTTATCTGAGTGACAGATTCTATGGTCTGCTCATAGTTGGCTGCCTATAATTTTGTGCTGCTCATTAGTTTTACCTTTTTACTTAATGTAGCATGCTGAGAATTTCCAGTGATTCTACATATCTTAGAGATCACTCAGTGACTTACATAAAGGTTGGGACTACATTCTTTCAGTTCTGTTTCATGGCCTGTGCTGATTGACATGTATGTGCTCAAGGATTGTGCTGAAGTTGGAGCTACTCTCTGGCCTCCTTTGCCATCCCTTTTCAGTTAGCTACTCTAAGCTTCCATGTATATATGTTATTTTCGAAGCAACTAAAGGAGATGGAGAGAAGTTATTACAGCCCTTTGATGATCCTTGCATTTTTCACATCCACTTGCTAAATTTCTGACAGTTATGCTGTTCACCCTGTGTTGTGACTTGCCTTTTGTGCATTGCCTTTTCTGGGTCATTTTTGGTTGCCTTGAAGTATATACATCTGAAATTTTTGTTTACTTAAACACTTTCTTTTCTGAAGGAAAATGCTACCTTCCATAGTGGCATTAATGGACAGAAAAAATGCTAACTTCCATAGTGCCTTTTTTGTTGTTGTTGTTTTCATATTAACCATTCTTTTCTTTTTTTTATGTCTTCTTTTGAGTCCTTACACTAGGGAGACTGATATTTGCATATGTAGGTCTGGTTTATATTTCACTTATGAGTATACATTCAAGATACATCCATTTATATATGAAGTCTTCTAGTTTATCATTCCTTATAGCTGAGTAATATTCCATTTTATGAAAATACTGTATGTTTTTCAACCATTCTTCAGATGATGGGCATTTTGGTTGTTTCCAGGATTTAGCTATCACAAATTGTGCTGCTATAAATGTAGATGCACAGATATCACTATGATATGATGTTTTCAGTTCTTCTGGAAAAATTCCTAGTAGGGGGATAGCTGGATTGAATGAGATTTCCAGCTCTAGTTTTTTAAGGATCCTCCACACTGCTTTCCATAATGGTTGTACCAGTCTGCATTCCCACCAGCAGTGGAGAAGGGTTCCTTTTCCCCCACAGCCTCTCCAACATTTGTTGTTGGTTGATTTCTTTATAGTAGTCATTCTTTCTGGAGTGACATAGTATCTAAGTATTGTTTTTATTTGCATTTTATGGATGGCTAGCGATGTGAAGCATTTCTTCATGCATTATAGTCTTGTTGAATTTCTTTCTCTGGGAAGTGTATGTTCATCTCAGATGCCCATTTCTGGATTGGATCTTTAAATTTTGGGACTTCAATGGTTTTTAGTTCTTTATAAATTCTAGATAGAAGACCGCTGTCTGAATATTTATTAGTTAAAATTTTTCAAAATTTGTGGGTTGCCTTTTCACTCTGTTGGTAATTTCTTTTGACATGAAAAAACTTTCCAGCTAGAGGAGGTCCCATTTTCCATAGTGACATTACTGGACAGTATTCCCTCTTTTGCTTTTATTTTATGCTTCAATTTTTGTTACTTTCTTAATCTTTTATTACTGTGAATAACCAAAAAATTTTAGTGACTAATATTTAGAACAGTAGAAAATTATTTCAGCTTAATGTATTTTACTTTAAAAATGGATAACGAGATTTAGTAAAATTTTATATTCACTGAAGGTTAAAAATCGTTTGTGATGGCTGGCCAGATAGCTTAGTGGACTAAAGTGCCTGCTTAGGCAGATGCAGGGGCAGGGGCTTCAATCCCTGGCCTGCCATGCTGGCCATGCCGGCCCTGCCCCATGCATGGCCCTGGCCATGCTCTGAGATTGTAATTGAGACTGGACATGATGGTGCATGCTTGTAATCCCTGCCCTTGGGAGGCTATAAATAGGAGGGTCACTTGGAGTCCTATCTACGTAGTGAGACTCCCTGTAGGCCCTGTAGATCCTGTCCCAAATACATTAAAAAAGAATTGCTTGCAGATGATGAAAATATGTAATATAACCATTGTTAAATTTAAACAATAAAAATATTAAATTAAAAAAAAAGAATTGCTTGCAAATGATAGACACTCCTCTCATCTGATTGGAGTTCTTTGAAGTATTTCTTGGGTCTGCATAATTCTAAATGGTGATCATTTTTCTTTTTTGATAATTTATAAAGAGAGCAGAACTGGGTGCAGTGGTGTGCAGCAGTAATCCCAGGTATTTGAGAGATTGAATCAGCTGGATTGAGCTCAGCCTGGGCAATTTAGTGAGACCCTGTCTAAAAGTAAGGAATATAGAAAGGAGAGTATAGTTCAGTGGTAGAACACCCCTAGTATACACACATGCATGCACACACATGTACATACACACACACACACAGGTGGTAGAGAGATAGAGAGATGGAGAGAGGTAACCAGTGGCAAAAGTGAAGATATAAAAGTATAGATATTAAAATTAATATATATTTTAATTAGTATATAAAATTATAGTATTTTATATGTAAAATTTATATAACATAACTTTACTGCCTATTTATGATTGCACTGCTATTATATATTATCATAATTTAAAAAGGCTGAAATGATAAGAGTTAAGGTGGATTTAGTGAAGCTTTTGCTTTAGCTCTAAGTCAAATGATGGGGCCAGGGAGATGGCTCAGCAGTCTGAAGTGCTTGCTTAGGCAAGCTTAGGCAACTGCAGGGATCGTAGTTTCATCCTCAACACCACATGCTGCTCATGCCTCACCCCCAGGGCAGGCTGAGCCAGCCATAATATTAAAAAAACATCAAATGATATATAAACATAGCCTTTTAAATGAATTTAATACAGGGTCTGTAGGTCTCAGCACATAGATTGGACTTGTGATCTTCCTGTTTTCAGCCTCACTAGCGTTGGGATTACAGGCCTGTGCCACCACAACCAGTCTCAGTTGCAATCTGAATGTACCCCGAGGGTGGGCTGCATGGTGTGCCAGGATTGGACCCTGGTCCTTGCATCTGCCTAAGCAGGCACTTTAATCCACTGAGCTGTTTGGCTGGCCCCCTAAATATAGTTTTAGGTAGAGGGGATTGGAAAATTGGTGAGAATATAGCTTTTGCTGATGTAAGATAATGTGAGTGCTCATTTGTTTTGGTCAGTAGCATTTGCAAATTATTAGTGGCAATTTAATCAGATGTCCCAATGAATTCAAAGTTTTTCTTTAGATTCCAGTTTAATGGTTTTATCATATTTTAAAATATTTCTGAAGGCTGGGCGTGGTGGCGCATGCCTGTAATCCCAGCACTCGGGAGGCTGAGGCAGGAGGATCAGTGCGAGTTCGAGACCAGCCTGGGCTGCAAAAGTGAGCTCGAGGCCAGCCTGGACTGCATAGCGAGACCCTGTCTCAAAAAGACAAAAAAAAAAAAAAAAATTTCTGAAGGATTGAAATAATACTACTATTCATTTTGTCCTTTTTTTTTTTTTTTTTTCCGAAACTGGAGATTGAACTCAGGTCCTTGTGCTTGCCATGCAAGTGCTTATTCTACTGAGCTATCTCCCCAGCCCCACATTTTGTCTCTTGAGTATTTTTGTGATCTGAATTTTATTTTCTTTGTTGAAACTTTCATAGTGTACATGTCAAATAAAAATATGTATAACATATCTATATGCATTTCTTCAAATGTATGATCAGAATAAAACCAACTACATGGAGTTTCACTTAGGCACTTCAGGACTTTTTTGTTGTTACCCAGGGTCAGCCTGCACACTGAGTTACATTGCCAGCCCCTCTTCACAAACAATTTTTTTGGAGACAAGTTTTCTTTTAAGTTACTGATGGTTATGCTCGTTCATTTTTAGCCTGCTTCCTTTTTTTTTAAGAAAAAAATTTCTGGTGATAATTATTTAAAAATTTAAATGTATTCCCATTAATCCCTTTACTTGTATTGACTTAAATGAAGTGTTAACTTCCAGAAGGTATTTTTAAACCTGTTGTACAGGAATAAAACTGTTTGCAAACAACTTTGTGCATTAAAATTTTTATATAGATATGTACATAGAAAAGTTACCAAATAACTTTTTTTTTTTTTGTCTTTTTTGAGACAAGGTCTCGCTATGCAGTTCAGACTGACCTTGAGCTCACTTTTGTAGCCCAGGTTGGTTTCCAATTCACGCTGATCCTCTTGCCTCAGCCTCCCAAGTGCTGGGATTATAGGCCTGCATCACCACCCAACAAAGTTCTTGAATTCCAGTCCATTCTCATTTTTTGATTCTCATTAAAATGAAATATAGCTAGTCAGAGATAAGCACATTTTTAAATATTAGAAATGCATATTACATTCCTGTATAGAATTAAGCTTACAATAATGAAAAATATATGCATACTGTCTTCTGAATGCTGTCTTTACTTTTGAAAATTATACTCAATAGTTTGCTTCAAATGTTTATTTTTTTAGTGTTATCTACAAACTTCTGGCATCAAAAAGTGAAGGAATCAGAGTACAAGCTCTTAAGGCATTGGGCTATTTTTTAAAACATCTGGCTCCAAAGTGAGTACACTTGAAATCTAAGATGGATCATTGTTTATTGTTTGTTTATGTTATAACCCTTTGAATCAGCTCTTCTGTTCTGGGATCTTCTTAGTTGTGTTGCTCCCTGCCTCTCATCATTCTTTCTCTCTTTCCCTCCCTGCCTTTTTGTGGTGATGGGAACATTTAAAATTTTTTATTCATAAAGTATTGTGCATACTTAATCCCTTTATAAATAAAATTGAACAGTATTATTTAGTTGCTAATGTGGAATTGAGTTATTCATAGTTTTGGGCTAATAAAGAGAAATAGTTTGCGTACAGTGAATTCTACGATGTGTGAAGTGATTTCAGTGCCTTGCATCATCATTTCCATAATTTGAGAAGCTGGCACAGTAACTTGATTGTTGCACAGTGTTTTGCTGTAATGTTTAAAACAGAAACTACCATGTTTATTTCCTTACAGATAGTATCACTGTCTATTGTTTCCTTACCCAGAATAATTTTGAGGTAGAACAGGTGTTGGTAAGTTGCAGTCTTTAAGAATACAGGTGGCTACCTGTAAATAAGGCTTTATTGAAGCACAACAACAGTAACTCTTTTAAATATTATCTTTAGCTGATTTCATGATGTAACTGCATGGCTGAGATATGACAGTGGCCACATGGTTCACAAAACCTATAGTATGTACTATCCAAATATTTATAAACCATTTGTAGACTAGAGAGTGGAATTAAAGTTTGTGATATTTCAGTTTTTTAAATTTATACTCAATAGTTTGCTTCAAATTTTTATTTTTTTTTAGTGTTATCTACGAACTTCTGGCATCATGCTTGAGGTGTTAATTTTGGTACATATGTTTACATGGCGTCCGTTTTCTTAAATTATCTTTTCTTAAACACTTTCCTCCACTTTGCTTTTCTTGAAGTAATTGCAGTTAGATAGTACCTGCAGTAGAACCTGGTAGCATGATGTTGGTGGTAGCCACTAGTTAAACAATGATTGTTCTCAAAGGTTGGTTGAGGACATAGCCAGTCTTGTTTGTTGATAACTTTAGTTGTGTGCGTGATGTAATTAGTGCTTGTCTCCTTAAAGGCTTGTAGCCCAAAGGGTTCTCCATTGGAGAAGCTTGAAGAGTTGCTGAAGTGGAATTTTTCATTTAAAAAACATTTTTGTTTCCTTCAGCCAGCATACATACAAATATTAGTACACAATAAAACTCTGCACTTGCTGTTTTTTTTTTTTTTTTTCCCCCTGTGTATTTGTAGGAGAAAAGCTGAAGTTATGCTTGGGCATGGATTGTTCTCATTGCTAGCTGAGAGACTAATGCTTCACACAAATCTAATCACAATGACCACATATAATGTTCTCTTTGAGGTAAGAATTTAGTTATAATTGACTCTTATTCATTTCCTACTATAAAATGTATGTATAATTGGGTTGCCAGTGTCTAAATAAAATAAGGCTATTTAGGTTTATATTGTACAGTTTTGAAATTATTTACATACATAAAGGGGATATGTCTACATATTTATAAATCACTCTGTTATAGGTGTATAAATATTTATCCGTTATATTGACCATTCAATGTCTTATTTTAGTATATGTGCTGCTGAAGTGAGCACTTGATGTCTTACTGTAGAAGCTGCTCCTGTCTTCCTCTCTCCTTACCTCTGTCCCTCCCATCCATGTTGGAGATTGAACCTTTACCCTCAAGCATGCTAAGTAGAATCCTTTATCACTGAGCCATGATGCAGCCTGGTTGTCATTTAACAATTAAGTGGAAATAACATTGTAATGTTGAAGCTGTTTAACTGCAGAAAGTGTTTAGCTTGAAAATATTGAAGTATATTCTAAATTTTGATTTATATTGCACTTAGAGTCCTTTAATACTAATGTTAATACAGTGATTATGTTAATGCAATTTATTTTGATTTGTAGATTCTTATAGAGCAGATTGGTACTCAGGTGATTCACAAACAGCATCCAGATCCTGATTCTTCAGTAAAGATACAGAATCCTCGTATGTATTTTACACATTAGAAAAAAACTATCTTTTGTTATTTGAAAGGAAGCCACTGTGGAATAAATTGTTAGCTGAGTATTTTATCATGGGCAGTACTATGAAACTAGTTTTATTTGTGTTTTATGTTAAGTGTAATATTAAATTGACTGTGGGCCTGTGGGTTAGCTCAGTTGTTTAAGCGCCTGCTCAGGTGCAGGGGACTGGGGTTTGGAGGTTTGATTCCCAGCTCCACAAGCCTTACCCTACCTGCCCTTATGGCAGCCTGAGCCGGCCAAAAAAAAAAAAAAAAAAAATCCTTCTCAATATTAAATTGACTAAGCTATATGACTTATATAAAGGTTTTGAAGAAATACATTTATAATATCTAGATTTAATGTATAGACTTTGAGTTTCAATATTCTATTTGGTGATGGTAAGCTGAATTACATAAACTGGATATACTTTTAATTTCAAATTAATGTTGATTTAGTAATACCAGATTTGGAATGAAGAAATAGTTTCATTTTTTGCTTATGAATATAATTTTAATAGTCTTATGACATTTAAAATTCTTAAACATTTAATAAAAATGTCCATTTTCATCTTTTTAAAAATATATATTTGGTACAGGGTCTCATTACACAGCTTGGACTCATTAGTGATCCTCTTGTTTTTAGCTTCCCCAGCAGTGGTGTGTGCTATGCTGCCATGCCCAGACTTGGTGCCCACTTCAGTGTGCCTGAGGGTGGGGCTGGCATGGCATATGGTGCTGGAGATCAAACCCCAGTCCCTGTGCTAGCCTAAGTGGGCGCTTGGTCTACTGAGCTATCTTGCCAGCCCTTATCTTGTTGCTAAGATTATTCCACTAAAGTAACATTATAGAAATTGAACCCAGGTTGACACATGCTCAGCAAGTATACTACAACAAGACTACAGTCCAGCATCATTTTTGAGAGTAAAAAGAGGAGAAAAATCTTAAATTTAAAGATTTTAGAATATTTTATTGCATTAGTCCATTTTGTGCTACTGTAACAGAAAACCTGAGACTGGGAAAGAAACTTGAGTTTCTCACAGTTCCGAAGGCTAAGACAAAGGCCGTGCATTTGCTGTGCCGAGGGCTGCCTTCTACTTTCCAGGTGGGTAGAAGAGCAGGTGAGCCTAGCACTCCAGACTCCCCCATGATGGGGAGAGCTTCGAGGCCTGATTGCTGCTCAAAGACTTCCACCTCTTTGGTTCTGTAACACTGTGAACACCTGAGCTCTAGAGGGACCACGTTAAAGCCATAGCAATTAATCTGGCACTGGCTCAGAAGAGTGGAGCCCAGTGGTTAAAGCTAGGAGCCTGGGTCAGCTCATACTTGTGTGGCTCACCAGTTTTGTGACTTAGAGTATATTACATAATTGTCTTGAAAATGAGAATAATGTTAATAGTACCTACCTATTCACCACGTATAGATTAAGTATGTTTTTTAAGAAAATAGTGCTTTGTGATAGTACATCCTCAGAATTTGTCGCTCTTGTCATGTTATTATGATTATTACCATCATTTCAGTCATTGTTTTGGTAGAGAATTTTTGAAAATGTCCTTAACAGTTCATAAATTACTCCCAAAATATCTTTAATCTTATGACAAAGAATTGTTATATTTGCTACTTTGTACTTAATATTTCAAATTTATAAGAATCTTTGGCAAAAGGATTCTTTAGGGTTCATAAATTTTAATTGAATAAAAATTTGATACATTGTTAAATATAAAATTCAGAGATAAAGCTGCCAGGGTGCCAGGGATTGAATGCAGAATCTTCACACTAGCTAGGTTTCTATCCTTTTTAAATTTTTTATTTTGAAACAAGGTCCAACTAAACTGCTGAATTACCCAGGCTGGCCTTCAATTTGAGATCCTTCTGCCTTATCCTCTCAGAATATTGGGATTATAGCATATATTTCTATAGCTGATTTATATCTGTGTTGGTTTTCATCTGTGAAGCTTTGGATTAAGTATACATTTTTAAAGGATTTTTTTTTTTTTCTTTAAGCTGTGTTAGAAATTTAGTCACTTTGTTAATGAGATTATTGAAGCACAAGTTTCCATTTGGTGGAGAGATGAGAATATTAAATAGGTTTTAATTAAAACATTTGGAGATTTCTGTCTTTGATATTTTACCTTTAAAATGGAAAGTTTCCAAGCTTTTAAAATTCACTGTGAGGGGCTCGGCGATGGCTCAGTGGTCTAAAGCGCCTGCTTGGGAAAGCTTGGGTGGCTTCAGGGACCGCGGTTCGATCCTCGGCACCACATGCTGTGCCAGCCCTGCCCTCAGGGTGGTGAGCTGGCCATAAAAATGAGTGAATAAACAAAACAAAGGTTTTGAAACAAGAAAAAAAAAATTCTTAAAAAAAAAAAATTTCACTGTGATAAGGGCCAGCCAAATATGTCAGCGGATTAAAGTGCCTGCAAGCAGGCACAGGGCCCCCCGAGGGGTGGTGGGTTTGATCCCAGTGCCTGCTGTGCTGGTCCTTCTCCGGAGGTGTGCTGAGACAGCAATTGAGACTGGGCGTGGTGATGCTCGCCTGTAATCCCACCTCTTGCGAGGCTATAAATGGGTGGATCACTATGAGTCCAATTTAGTAGTGAGATAGTGAGAGCCTGAACACCGTGCAGACCCTTCCCTTAAAAAAAAAAAAAAAGAATCACTGTGATAAAGGAAAGGCTATGTACCTATTGTAAATTACATTGCAGAATATGAGAATTCTTTTTATTGTGAGATCTGGATTGCAGTGTTTTTAAGAACAGTTCTGGCATTTGACAGAGACTAAAAAGGGTTATTAGCAGTTTGACCTTTATTTAATTCATTTATAATGTGAAATTGTTTTATTTTAACTTTGTAAAATTTATCCTTGGGAAGTGGGTTAGACCTCAGTGTTGCCTAGCCCTGGGCCTGCGTATCACCCACAAGGTTTGGAATTTCATCCTCCCTACCATAAAAACAAACTAGACCTTTGCTTTACACATTCTTTATGTTTTTTTTTTTTTTTTTTTTTTTTGTCTTTTTGAGACAGGGTCTCAGTATGCAGTTCAGGCTGGCCTTGAGCTCACTTTTGTAGCCCAGGCTGGTCTCGAACTCACACCGATCCTCCTGCCTCAGCCTCCCAAGTGCTGGGATTACAGGCGTGCACCACCAGGCCCGGCTTACACATTCTAATTAGGAACCAATATCAGGTTTTTGTTGTTGTTGTTTTGGTGTATAAACATTTTCTAATGGATACTGTAGATTAACAATTCTTTCTGTAGATTGGTAAGAGTTTTTTTCATGGACATTTATTTCAGGAAAACTAAGGAAAGTAATATTTTGATGACCTTTTGTCATGAAATTTTTGTTGTGGTTTGGTTTTTACTTATTTATGAACTGTCTTACAGAGATATTAAAAGTAATTGCGACCCTGCTTCAAAATTCTCCCCGGTGCCTGGAGAGCATGGAGGTCCGCCGAGCTTTTCTTTCTGACATGATTAAACTTTTTAATAACAGTAGAGAAAACAGGAGGTGAGCTGCGCCAGGAAGTATTTGTTTGCAATATTCATGTCTGCTTTTATATGAGCCCAGTTTGTCTTAGGAAAGTTGTTTAAATAATACCAAAAAATAAAAATGATTCATCTGTATTTGTTTTTCATTAGGAGTGTGAAAGAGTTAAATCACAGTTTTTAATACTACTTTTTTTTTTTTTTTAACTGAAAATGTAGATGCTTTTTTTTTTTTTTTTTAGTTTGGGAGAGGTTTAAACCATAATAATAATATTTTAGAATTTCTTTAGATCATATTTTTCCCAGTAATTGAGAACCATTTGTAACTTTCAGGAGCTTGCTACAATGTTCTGTGTGGCAAGAGTGGATGCTTTCTCTCTGCTATTTTAATCCTAAGAATTCAGATGAGCAGAAGATAACAGAAATGGTGTATGCCATATTCAGAATCCTGCTTTACCATGCAGTCAAATATGAGTGGGGCGGTTGGCGTGTGTGGGTTGACACCTTATCAATTACTCATTCAAAGGTAAGTTTCTTTTTAAAAGTATATTTTAAATATCTGTAGTTGTGACTAAAAAAATCATATATTTAAAAAAAGGAAAGTTGTAGGCTAATTTCTAAAGTACAATGAATACTACAAAAAAGAATGTCTTTTTTGTTTTTTCAGAATCAAAATACTATTTTTCAATGTCAGTTTGAGGTGTGTTTAATTTGCCAAAGTCAAGCTTCATGTCTTAGTCATAGGAAGCCATGCTTGGTGTCTGCATTTCAGGCATTGGGAGCTTTTGGACACATGGTGGCGCACTGTATTCAAAGATGGGATTTGTTTTAATGTGTGGTGGAGTCGAAAGAAAAGCTCTGGCTGATGTTTATGCTTGACTCATGTCACAATTAGCTAAAAAATTGGTTTCAAAAATTCACTAGTCTCATTGTCTATGTTTTTCTTTTACAAAATTAAGCCACTAAAAGTTAGGTGTTAATAAGTAGCTTTGAAAATTATTATGAAATATTGTAGGTATACCACAAGGTATAGAGAACAGTGTATCTGCCATTGTTTGTGAAGCTGGTTTCCCTTAAATGCTCTTTCTGCTGTTGTTTTGTTTCATTCCCACGTTTCTGCTAATACCAGTGTGATGTTGCCATTTCTATGTCTTGTCTGTAATTTTACTCTGTGGATATAATTTTTTTTCTTTTGTGCAGCACTGGGGATTGAATGTAGGGGCCTTTGCACTGAGCTACATCCCCAGCCCGTTTTTTATTTTGACACAGGGATTCATGAAGTTGTCCATGCCTAGTTTAAACTGTGCTCCTCTGGCTTTTCTATGATTTCAGGCATGTGTACCTTACCCGGTTAGGAGGGAGAGGAAAAGAGGGAGGAAGGAAGAAAGAATGTGGGTGTATGTGCACTGTTAGGGAAGAGCACAGGGCTTGCGAATATTAGGGAAGTGCTTGCCCTGTGAGCCTGTATCTCCAGTCCTGGGTAATGCTTAAGCATAGAGTTTTCATAAAAAAGAATGAAATATTTTGATACTTATTTATTCACACACTCATGTATATATGTACATATGTTTGTATGCTTACTTTTTGAGACTAGATCTTCTTGTCTAGTTCAGGATGGCTAGGAACTCAATACATAGCTCAGGCTAGCACTGAACTCATGGCAGCCCTTCTGTTTTCCAAATGCTGGGATTATAGACATGCGCTACAATGCACATTATAGTATTGGAACTTAAATGGTATCCAAACAAAATGAATTTCTTGCAAATTTTTGTCTTTATTTACTATTGTTTGAGATTCATCCACATTGACCCCTATGATTGGGCTCATTTTATCAGTTTTCTTTTTCCTTTTCCTTTTTCTTTGTACTGGGGATTGAACTAAGGGCATTATATGTGTGAGGCAAGCACTCTATCACTGATTCACATCCCCAGCCCTTTGTCAGTTGTTTGAATCCCATAACATGACTATGATTTTGCAATTGATAAGTATGTTCAACATACTTAAGAATTCTCTCTATATTTCTATGGAAGTGGAGCTGCTAATTTATATGGTATAAATATTGAATTTAATAAGTGAATGGAAAGCTGGGCATGGTGGTGCATGCCTGTAATCCCAGCACTTGGGACGCTGAGGCAGGAGAATCAGTGTGAGTTCAAGACCAGCCTGGGCTACCAAAGTGAGCTCAAATCCAGCCTAAACTACATAGCAAGACCCTGTCTCTCAAAAAGAAAAAAGAGAGAGATAGAGAGAGAGAGAGAGAGAGAGAGAGAAAGAAAAGTGATTAGAAAATTTCCCCAAAAAATTTATTTACATTTTCATCATCAATGTCTAAGTTCTTATTGTTCTTTTGTTCCCTCATCACTTGGTCTCAAGTTTTGAAAATGTAAAGAAATTTTTTTATTTTTATTTTTTTGTCTTTTTGAGACAGGGTCTCACTATGCAGTTCAGGCTAGCCTTGAGCTCACTTTTGTAGCCCAGGCTGGTCTCGAACTCGCACTGATCCTCCTGTCTCAGCCTCCCGAGTGCTGGGGTTACAGGCGTGCGCCACCACACCCGGCTTTTGTAAAGAAATTTTAAATGCTTCATCATCATACTCTCCATGTGTATTTATCTTTTGTGTTGTGGGAGTTCATTATTTAGTGTTAGTTTTTTTTCCTTCACTGGATAAGATATAGCGTTTGTGAACATTTTCTACTAATTTATGGTTTATCTATTTTTATAGTTTAGTATGTGTACCTTCTAAGGAAATGTTATTTCAAATAATGCAATGCAGTCCATTAGTTTGACTTATGATTTAGACTTTTTGTATCTGCTTGTATATGTTTTCCTTTATTCAGAAGGAATAGAATGTGTAGCTGCTTATATTACTAAGTTGACTGGAGTGAATAAAGAAAAAATGACAAATTTTGGCTTAATTTAGAATAGTTTCTGACTTCTAAAGTTTTTACACTGGACTACTTGGTTATTTTCTAAGTGTATTGCCATTTCATAACTGTAAGTTTTACATCTTTGGATAACCTTTAGTTATTTGAAAGTAGCTATGAATTACTCATTTGTCTTCATTGAAAAGATAGTATGCTACTGTCATATAAGGATTTATAAAGATATCTTAAGTTAAAAGAACCACTGTCCACATTCATGTTTGAGGAAAGTCTAATGACAAGAAAAATATCTGATTTTATAAAACGTGTCTTATAGTCACCACATTTTTCTTCTTTTTTTTCTTTTCATTTTTTTTGTCTTCTTTTCTTCTCTTTTTTTGATAACTGGGGATTGAACTCAGGACCTTCTGTTTGCCAGGCAGATGCTTAAGCCATTGCGCTATCCACCTGGCCCTGTCACCATACTTTTAAGGTTGGTCCATTTTTGGTCCAAAGCAGAGTTCAGGTAACAGTTGCCTAAGGATCAAATCCAATATGACTTGTTTCTATAAATAAAATTCTGTTAGAACATAACCACTTCCATTCATTTATATATTATATAGGCTATTTTGGCACCAGAAAAATAAAGTTGAAAATGTGGCATAGAAGCTGCAAAGCCTAAATATTTATAATTTTACTGTCGTCTCTCTTATTATTCCTTCGTAACAGTTTGTGCTGATAGTGACCTATTCTGTCTGTTTTCGTATATGCTGCAAGCAGGACTGATTTTTCTTTTATTGCTGTTTTGCCCTTTACAAAAGGATCATGAGAAAAATAGGATTAAATTTTGGGCTTTGTATACATTTTGGTGGTATTTCAAATATCTGTGGGCATTCTAGGGCAAGGAAATGAAAAGTAGAAAGCAGATTTTTTTATATTTTCTGAAGTGTGTGTGTCAGCTCACTTTAGTTTCTTCAAGTCTGTAAGAAGGATTGTTAAAGGATGATAGTTATAGCTAGAAGATCTGGGGATGTGATGAGACATTTGCAGGGGATTTGTAACGTCCTCTTTTCCTATCTAAATAGCTTTATGAGTTTTAGACTTTATTCAGAACAATAATGGATATAAAAGCTGATATACAAGTATTTCTCCCAAGTCAGGCTTTCTTTAGAAGATATTTGTAAGAATGTGAAAGGGTAACATCTTTCTCATTATCACTAGGATTATGGTTCGTGTCTAGTTGTCTCCCCATAGCCTCATGGAATCATGGGACAGAGACTTGTAGAGTTTGAGCTTAACTTATGATCCATTGGTATTATGGATGATCCAAGGATGAGATTGTGGGCCTGAGTACTGCTGGGATTTTGAGTGTGGTCTGAGACAGATATGCTGAGGGAGAGAGCCTGAATGTAATATAAGAGAAGAGCAACGGAGACAGAATTTGGTACCAGGAGTGGGGTCATTGCAGTGACTAACCTCACCATGTAGATTACAAGTTTTTGAGAATGACTTATGGGAAGAGATAAGAAAGGTTTGGAAAGGTTGTCCACTTGCAAAGAGCTGTAAAAGCTTCAGTTGTTCTGTATGGAAGATTCTGGTTAGAGTTTAGACCAGAAGACTACCTGGAAACCTGCCTTTAAGACCAGGCTAGGGAGGTTTCTGCTGGGAAGAAGGACTGTATTGGTTGTTGGATTGCAGAAGGTTTGTGTTATGGCTTGACTGAAAGTCTGTCTCAATTTTGCTCATGCCCAGAGACTTTGTCTAAGACTGAGAATAAGCATGGTGGACTGATTAATCTTTGAAGAGATACTTCAAAGCAGCCAACTACTGGACCAGTGACATGGTTGTTATTGGAGGATTTTAGCCAGATTTATGTTCAAAATCAAGAGCAAAGGTCCATGCAAGATGATTTAAAATGTTCTGAGTTAGCTGGAAAGGAAGCACTAGGAGTGCTGTGGACTGCAATGATAGAGCTGCAAAGATCTCAAGTTCTGGGAAGGAACCAGAGAATTGAAAAAATGGCCTGAGAGCATCACAGGAGTCAGAAGTTCTCCACCCTTTGCAGCCTCAGAATTGCTAGGGAGAGAGACTTTGTTTTGAGAAGAAAGCCACAGAGCCCCATGTTCCACAATGGTGGCAGCACCCACACCAGGTTCTAAAATGGTGCCAGCATGGAGAATTTGTTCCTTGGAATCAAGGTCAGAGGGTTCATCAATTTAGGCACTCAATTCCTGCAGCCAATAGAGAACAAAGCCTGGTTGCTGCTCCGGCTGGCATTCATTTTAGGAATATTCAGAATACAGGAGCTGTGAGGTTAAGAAGGCTTCCACCTCGATTTCAGAAAAGGGCCTGGGAGGCCATGCACTGTGCCCCTAAGAGGGCAATGTGTGAAGCAGAGAGTGAGAAGCCAATTCGGTGGAAACCCCAGAAGTTTGGAACAACCAGAAACATAGATTGTCTAAGGGAAACTGCAAAGAGGGAGCCAAGCTGGCCTGAGAGAGAAGTCATGGGAGCTACCACCATGAGTGCCATAGGGGTGGAACCATGTAAGGCCTTTGTAGCTCACAACTGAGTGCAGATTGCTTCGAGTGTTCCAGTTGGAACTGTGGAACTTAATGTTTACACTGCTGGATTTTGGACTTGTGTTGGTACCAGTGTTTTGTATTCCCCTGTTGTTTGCAGCTTTTGGAATGGTAATGTTTATTTTGTGCCTTTGAATGGTGGATGTGTTTAACTTTTCTTTTGTACAGGAGCTCACAGTGAAGAGTTTTCTTGGATCTTGGAGGAGACTTGAGACTTGGACTTTTCAGCAATGCTGAAACTGTTGGGACTTTGACAACTTTTAGAGATGGACTAAAATGTCTTTTGCATAAAGGGATGCACAGAGATTTTAGGCGTTCAGAGGCGAAATGTTATGGTTTGTGTCTAGTTGTCCCTCCAGAGCCTCATGCAGTAATGGGGTGAGGACTTCTAGAGTTTGAGACTAACTCGATCCACTGTGATTATGGGTGACCCAAGGATGAAATTATGGGCTTTAGTACTGCTGGGATTATGGGTGTGGTCTGCGGTGGATATTCTGAGGCAGAAAGCCTGAATATAATATAAGAGGAGAATACTGAGACAACTAGTTTGTGAAAAATGGTATTTTGTATTAATGGTATTTTGAGGAATGGTTTATATATGTACACATAGGTTTATTATTTTTAAATGAATTAATATTTGTATACTTTAAAAGTTTTTATTTGTGATATGATAAATGATAAGAGATAACAAAGAGTTATCCAAAGAAAGAGTTCTTTGGAGATCTCAGTGCTTTTTAAGAATGTAAGGGTCCTAGCATCAAAAGTTTGAGAACTGCTACCTTAAAATGACACAGGACACTTGAGCCCAATAGTCTACTCTCCCATCCAAGTACTAACCAGGCCCAACCCTGCTTAGCTTCCGAGATCAGATGAGATCAGGCATGTTCAGGGTGGTATGGCCGTAGACTCAATAGTCTACTCTTATTAACTTTTTATTTACAAAATAAAGTACTTGGACTGATGATATTACAGATGTTTTGAGCTTTTTAAGCATTTATTAAGGATTATTTTTATTTTTTTTAAGAATTATTTTATTTTTTTCTTGTTTCAGAACTTTTGTTTGTTTATTTATTTTTATGGCCGGCTCAGCCTGCCCTGAGGGCAGGGCTGGCACAGCGTGTGGTGCCAGGGATTGAACCGTGGTCCCTGAAGCCACAGAAGCTTTCCTGAGCAGGTGCTTTAGACCACTGAGCCATCCTGCTGGGCCCTTTTTAAGTATTTATGACTAAATATTTATATCCGGCTCCCAACCCATTTGTATAAGCAATGAATGAATGGAGACAAACTTCTCCTACATTGAATCTCAGTAGTTAGTAACTATTAACTCTGTAAACTCAGTCAGACTTTTAAACTTTTTCAGCCACCAATGTGGAAGTTAGAAATGCTGGTGGTGCTGGTGGTGCTGGTGGTGGTGGTGTGTAAGCTGTTATTAAACTTCAGATTCAGTGATTAAATCTTAGGAAATAACATCAAAGGTGCAAAGTGATTTTGATAATTATAACTCTATCTCATTCTATGCATTCCATCTAATTGTTATTTTTGACACAGTAGATTAGGCTCCAGTCACTTTGTATTTTTATTTTAACTTTTAAAGTGAAAACTTAGTCATATCCAAGATAATTTATGTAGCATTTATACTGTGAATACTATGACAGAAGAGGTTAAATTTTGCTGCCCAATTTAAGGATATGTTGAGTGTTCCTACGAATCCCACCCCGCTGCTCCTCACTTAAAAATAATCCCACTTGAATGTTAGCTTATAGTTTATTTTTTTCAGTTTTAAAGTACAGTTGCTTTTTTTTTTTTTTTTTTTTTTTTTTTTTTTTTTTTTTTTTTTTGTCTTTTTTTATTTTACTGTATTTTTTGGTTTAGTTTTTTTTTTTTAGAGGAAGCTTATTTTATTGTTTCTGGTGCTGAGGACTGAGCCTAGGGCTTCCAGCTTGCTAGACAAGCATTCTTCCACTGAGTCAAATTTCCAGACCCTCATTTTGAAAGTATAAAGTCTGTTTTAAAAATTCTTTTAGTACACAGAGTCTTGCTATGCAAATCAGACTTGTAGGGATCCTTCTGTCATCATACTTGGTGAGGTGTATGCCATCACACATGGCTTTGGTGGCTGGCTTGGTGTGTGGTACTGGGGCTCAAACTTGGGGCTTGTGCTTACCAGGCAGATGCTTAGATCACCGAGGTATCTTACCAGCCCTAAAAGTATATTCTTAAATAGTATCTAATTTTGCCTTTTAAAATTCTTATTAAATGACATTAACTTATATGGACTCTTCTATTATTTTCTCTTCCTCAAACTTTTTGCTTATAAAATTTTCATTGTTGCCCATAGCTTTAGTTCATTCATTTTCACTTCTGTGAGTAATTCAGGCACTCAAAAGTGAAGGATTTAGCAAACATGCAGTCTTCTGACTTCTTGTAACTGGGACTTGCAGTGCTCTGTGTATGTGCATAAGCACACACAGATACACAGCCCTGATGCGGTGGTTTGTGTGATAGTATTTAATCTTTTTAAAAAAATTTATTTATTTATTTATTTATTTATTTATTTGTTTATTTGTATTTTAGGACAGGGTCTGTAGGGACTACAGGGTCTAACTCACTACAAAGATCAGACTTATAGTAATTCTCCTGTTTTCAGCCTCCCAAGAGCTGCGATTACAGGCATGCTCCACCATGCCCAGACTCAGTTGCTGTCTCAGTGCGCCCTGGGGTGGGGGCCAGCACAGCAGGCCTGGTGATCAAAGCCCTGGCCCCTGTGCCTGCTTGTAGATGTTTTCATCTCCTGAGCTATTTGGCTGGCCCTGATAGTATTTAATCTTAAATGCTAGTGACTGGTGATCTATTCTGAAGTCTTCTATTTTCATTCGAAAAATAAGGATAATAACCTCAATAAAGATAAAAGATACACTGTTACAGCAAATGTAACAAGAAATAGAACTGCAAACTAGTGAGTTATGTTTTCTCCTTTAGCCCCTGACATTGTTAGCTTCCTTATTTGTGCATGGTTTTATCTTTTGCTTACTTTTCTATTAACTTTGTTATGAATTTTAGTTCTTTATGCACACCCAGTTTACTTCCAAGCTATTAATAGTGTGTAGCCTTAGGTATTATTTTATTATGAATTTGTTAAGCTAAAAGCATCACATGATATTGCTTCCCTCCAGAAGCATATTTTTCTGTCCTAAAAAAGGAAGTAAGATCTTTTTGCAACATACTTTCTATTTAATCTTTCAGTGTTCCATTGGAAGAAGTATTTCTTACATTTCACTATTTGACAGGAATCTTTCTATTTTTTGATTTTAGTTCTTTTCTGATATGTCGCGCTTTGTTAAATCTTCAGCTTTGTGTGGTTCTGTGCCTTTACCCAAACCTTTATACCCTTTAGAACTTATACCTGCAGTACTTCTATTTCACATGCTTTCTTTTATAAATTTTTCTTTTTTTTAATGTATTTAGTACAGGGTTTATAGGGCCTCACTACACAGATCAGACTTCTGGTGATCCTACTGTTTTCAGCCTCCCAAGTGCTGGCATTACAGGTGTGCACCACCACATCCAATCTCATTCACAGTCTCAGTGTGCCTTGGATGTGGGATGGCACAGCATGTTAGGGATCAAAGTCTGGTCACTGCACCTACCTAAGCAAGTACTTTAGTCCGCTGAGCTATCTGGCTGGCCCTATCTGTAGTACTTCTAAATGATAATCTTTTCTTACTTTCAGCCATGGCAGCCCATACCCCTTTCTTAAGTGTCTCCTAAGTTGTCTCTCCCTCCCTCTCTTCTCTTCCTCCCTCTCCTCCCCTTCCTCCTCTACCCAGTCCGCAATCCTAGCCCTCAGCCCTCAGTCCTCAGTCACTGCCTTCTTGCTTGCACCCAGGGAGTGTGTATGCTGGATGCTCGCTACTGTCTGTACCTCCTGTCACTGCACAGTTAATTTGCTCCCTTGTTTGTTCTGCTCATTTTATTTTTTAGCCATTTGCTCGGTTTTTCCCATCTTTTTCTGTTCTTCTGTCAGGTTAACCTATCTGTGTGCATTTGTCTCTGTCCCTACTGCTGTTGGCTAATGTCTGTATTTTGTAGTGTCTCTTACCACTCTAAGCCTTTCTCTGGTTCTCATTCTTGTTATCCACTTGCTTTATCTCCTTGCCTTTATTTTTCCTTTCTTTGACTCCATACTATCCTCCTTTTTGTTCTTCCTCTTTTTTTGTTTTTTTGTTTTTTGTTGCAGTACCGGGGATTGAACTGAGAACCCTGTGCTTCCCAGGCAAGCACTTATTCTACTGAGCTATTTCCCTGGCCCACTTCTTCCTCTTTCCTTTTCCTTTTTTTTTTTTTTTGTGGGACCAGGGTTCAATCTCACAACTTTGCACTTGCCAGGCTGGCACTTGTGCCACGGAGCTATCTCTCTAGCCCCTTCTTCCTCTTTTCTATTTGAGTACTTTCTCATAACTGAACGATCAATCAGGTACAGATTTTATCCTGAAAGGAAAATTTTCATAATACGGGAGGTAGATAATAATCTAAAATACAAGGCGGGATGGCTGTAAGTGCCACAGAAGAGATGTCAGCTTCTACCTGAGTGTGTGTGAGCAGTCTGTGGAGCAGAGGTCATTGACTAAAGCCTTGAGGAGCAAAGCAGATCTGGCACATCAAGGTGTGTGTGATGGGACTCATCTATAAGGAATTGGCCAAAGCAGACACAGAGATGGTGGCCCTGAGGGAAAAGCAGGACAGGCTTGGTTAGCATGGAGGCATTTGGCCTATGTGAAAATAGGAGTGTATAATGTAGCTATATGGGCTGGGTGGTTAAAAGTGAGTTCTCTTGTGTTTTGTCTTGTCTTGGCTGCTTAGAGCTGTTTGGGTTGGCTGTCATATGGTCCAAAACTGCTGTCACCCTCTTGTGCAGGGAAACTTGCACTAGTGGTAGTAGCTATGCAGTAAGGCACCCATGCCACTGTTACTCCTTTACAATCTGGGGATCACTTCTTCATAGTAGCTGGGAATGTGCATTTCCTTATGGTTTTCTGGGTTCCCCTTTAGAATTTTCTTGTGTTTCTAGAAAAAATTGTTTTTGTATTAGATATTTTTATATTGGGGTACTAGGAAGTTGAACTCGGGGTATTTGTGTCAGGGTGTGACCCTTGCCCTTGTTATTTTTTAATTGTGAGAAGGTCTGGCTAAGTTACTTAGCCTGGGGTTGAACTAAACCATCCTTCCTCAACCTCCCAGATTGCTGGGATCATAGGTGTGTACTATCATAGCTGCACTGAAAAATCTATATTTTATAGTAAGATCTTAAGCAGATACTGGAGTGTAGATTTGCAGTCCCAGCTACTTGAGGCTGCTGAGGCAGTAGGATCTTGTTCTTGGGGCCAGCCTGTGAAATTTATTAAGTCTCTATCTGAAAAAAAAAAATGGTATGAATATAAATTTTTCTGTGCTTAAAATTTTTAATACTCTTCTCAGTATTCAGGACATTATTTTTGGTAACTTTAATAAAACTCTTCCCTTTCCTGCTGACTGTGGTCTTATACCTCTGTAATTCCAGCTACTTGAGAGGCTGAGGCAGGAAGATTGCTTGAATTGACAAGTTCAAGAGCCACCTGGGGATGATATTTTAGGTCAAATAAAATAAAAAATTCTCTTCATCCTTCCCAGCTGTAAATGAAACTGATAATATACTGTATTCTTTAGAAAATATGATGGATCGCTTCTCGGCCTTTTGGCTAAGATCAAGTGTAGAAAATATCATGGAAATAAGCATATTATGAATAAATTCAATATGGAGCCCTGTTTATGATACCTTAATAAATTCTTTTTTATTACAAAGAGAAATGTTTTTGTCTGCCTGAGAGGATATATTTGATATAGATAATGTTAAAGCTAATAATGTATGCTCCTCTTTTTTATTTGTAGAATTTTTTTTTATATATTTATTTGGTATAGAGTTTCACTATGGAACTTACACTTGTAGTAATCTTCTTGTCTCAAGATCTCCAGTGCTAGGATTACATGGGTATGCCACCATGCCCAGTTTTAGTGGCCAGCATGGCAAGCCTGGGGTTCCAGGGATGGCATGGCACATGGTACTGGGGATCAAACCCAGGTCCTTGAGCTTACCAGGCAGGTGCTTAGGCTGCTGAGCTGTTTCTCTAGTCTGCTGTTCTTTTGTAGTATCTGAAATCTTTTGGCTTTTAGAGTCAGTGTGTGCAGAGCCTTGAAGTTGTACATATATGTATATAGTTTTGGTTTGTTCGTATCTTTCTTTACATCAATGACGTGGTTTTAAGCATGTCTTAAAAATGGTTGTAAAGAAAGTAGTTGCTTATAGGAGAAGCCTCCTCTGTCTACTTCTGGACAGGTACAGGTTTATGACTTGATGTCTTATTACATATGCAAAATGATGCAAATGCTAAGTTATATGCAGAGTGTAATAATTGGAGTCAAGATAGATCTATCACTTTGTGCTGTGAAAGTGTAATCTGAAAAAATAAATGCTAAAGCATTAGTTTGAGAAGGTAAACAATTTTTGGAGTTTTCACTTTTAATTTTAGTTTCATATAAGTTTTTAGCTTTGTTTCTTTCTCTGGATTTTTTTCATTAATTAAAAGAGTTTCTACAAAAGACTGTGTAATCTGTTCTTAAAATAATATGAATGAATTATGCAATTAGGTTTTGCACATTATTACTTAGGTTTAGGATAGAGTTGAAGTAAATAGGTTAACAAATTTTTTTCCCCTAAAAATCTTTTTTTTTTGTCTTTTTGAGACAGGGTCTTGCTATGCAGTTCAGGCTGGCCTTGAACTCACTTTTGTAGCCCAGGCTGGTCTCAAACTTGCACTGATCCTCCTGCCTCAGCCTCCCAAGTGCTGGGATTACCGGTGTAGAAATCTATTTTAAATATGTTCATGCAGGGCTGGCAAGATATCTCAGAGGTCTAAATTGCTTGCTTAGGCAATCCTGGGACTGCAGTTTGACCACGTGCTGCACCAGCCCCACCCCCAGGACAGCTCAGCTGGCCATAATAAAGTTTTGAAAAAGATAAATATGTTCATGCATATAGTATTGAATTGTTGGTTATTATTATTATTATTTTCTTACAGTCAATTTGCATCTCAGTAACATAGATTTATACTATGGTTCTTAATAAAGAAATTGTGGGTAAAGAACTCACATTGCAGAATTGGATAGCTTATGCAGAGCTACATGAGGATACATGGAATTGCTATAAAAAGCTAAAGAAACTCAATTGCAATTTTATTGTCCAGTTTGATAGATTTCCTGCCACCTTTATAGCAGAGAAGCTGTTTGTCACTGTGAGAGGCTCTTCCAACAACTCAGCTAGGTTTATCAGCTCTAGTAGGCTTTTGTAAGTAAGTGTACTGTGTTGGTGACATTGGTTTCAGTGTTTCAAGTATGTACCTAGTAACCTGTGTAATTTCATTGTCTTGCTTGTTGTCTAGGCTTTTCTTTTTTGTAAGCTTTCTTCCCCCTTTTTAAGTACTCAAGGGAGACACCATAATACTGTTTAATAATACTGCTTTCAGGTGGCATGCCCAAATGCTTCTACTTATTAGTTAAAAAATTTCATTGAAACTCTTTTGAATTATCCTAAAACATTTGTCTTCTAGACACAAAAAAGTAAAATCGTTTTATCTAGACATATTGTGAAAGAGTAGATTGGCATATGACTTAAAATAATGAAGTAAAAGTCACTTTTGAATTAAAGTGTGATATAAATTAGGTTTTCCTTAAAATGATGACTTTAGGTAAAATACTTAACTGTTTTGTCTTGTTTGTTGTTTGTGTTTTGACACTGGAAATCAAACTCAGAACTTTGTGTTTGACAGGCAGGTGATTTGTGCTTGCTAGGGAATCCTGTCTTACATGACATACCTGAAAATTTTTTCATATTATTGATGAACTGATAAAATTGTTTAAGTATAAAATTCTAGTACTTTACTCAAAATGAAAGTAAGTCTGGATAAAATCACTCTGGGTGGGTGAGGCTGGAGGATGTCAGCTTTGAGCTTAGCCTGGGCAACTCAGTAACTTAATGAGATGCTGACTTAAATTTATTTTTTATTTTTTTATTATTTTTGTGGTGGAGTTTTGCTGTTCAGTGTAGGTGGCTTTGAACTCTCTTTTTAGCCCAGGATGGTCTTTCACAGATCCTTCTGTCTCAGCCTCCTGACTGCTGGAATTACAAGTATATGCCAACATGCCAGCCCTGAAAATTAAAAAATAAACAAATGAATAAAAACGACTAGAGATGTAGCTCATTTGAAAGGCTTTGGATTCAGTCAATGGTGCTGCAAAACACTGAGTAAAAGCATATAAAATTAAATATAAAAGTTGTTTCTTAAATGTCTTTTTTTTTTGTTTTTGAAGAAAATATAAAAACATGGAATTTCAAAAAGTGATAATAAGAAAATAGCAATGGTTAATGTATTGTGGAATACTTAGTTTTTAAAACTAAGTTTAACATTCACTAAACTGTTAACTTGTTTGAAAGTACTATTTCAGAATTTTGTATGTATGTATGTATGTATGTATGTATGTATGTATTTATTTTTATGAGCAGAATAGATTTATTAGGGGAAAGAAAGTTCCTGTCCAAGAGAGGGACAGGAGGGGGTTCCTGAGTGGGTGGTCCTCAGAATTTTATGTTTATTTAAAGATACCAAAAATTATTACTGAATATAGAGCTAGCAAATTTATAAACGGTCTAGTAGGGCTATTATTTCCTTGTCCATATAGTAGTGGTTTTGCTTGTCCAAGGTAAACAAAGCTGGAGTTGTTCCTGAAGCATGACTAGATCCTATAGATTTAAGAAACTAGAGGAAAAGCATATTGTTCTTGTTTTGTAGTGCTGACAGTAGAAATCAGGGCTTCGTTTAGACTTAGGCAAGTGTTTTGCCAATGATCTATAGTTCCAGTTCAACATGTTGTTTTGTAAAGGAAGTTCCACGTTTATAGAATTGAGTTATCTTTTCATCTGATGTCTTGCGTCTGTTAAATGATTGTCCTAATGCTTCAGCCCTCCAAGTGCTTGGATTACAGATGTGCAACACCATGCCCAAGCTTCATCAATTAGTACTTCTGAAAACTTAATCTCTTTGAGAGGGCTGGAGGCATAGTTTCCTTGTAGAGTACCTGCTTAGCATTCATAACGGCCTGGACTCAATAGTTGATTGCTTGCTGGGAATTCCATTCTAAGAAGGCACACAGGCAATCTGAGTTCTAAAGATAGCAATCAACAAGCCAACAAACAACTCTACAAACACTCATATAGTTGATGAAATGCTCTCTGCATCTTTCTGTCTCAGCCCTCTTCCACTTTCCTTCAAATGACTTCTCTGCGAAGCTGAAGAAGTGACCCCAGTTGGCCTCTTGGCTGGTGCAGTGGTGCTAGAGCACATGGTGGGCAAGACACAACAGTATTCTTGACAGGATAGTTGTCCCCTTATAGCTCCTTTTATAGGCCTTGCTTCCTTGTTCAGGCAGAGGAACTGAATACTCTTTAGGGACAAGATCTCATCATCTTTTGTTTTCCTGTCTTTTAACCTGGAAATTCCTAACATTGCTTTCTGAATAATCGCCACCTCTGTAAGATTGGCCTTGGCTTCTCTGTCTTCCCAGTTAAGTACGATTTCATGCAATGCTCTTTTGCTTTCTTCTTTCCTTGCTTTTTTGCTCTCACCTCGAAAACTCTGTAGTCCTGTTATACCTAGTTGTGTGATTTTCCTGGTTCTCTGTGCCACCTAGTTGGTATTTTCAGTGTTGATGAGCCCTTTATTTCTTCATTCTTTGGCGGCATCATTCTTCTTCTTTTGTTGGAGAATGGAGACATCTTCATTTTAGGTAACCTGTAGTCCCATTCCACTTTCTTTTTCATACTCCTTTCCTTCCTTGATTTTCTGCCCCTTTTACCTTTCATTTTTGTTATAGCAAATCAAACTCAGGACTTTGTATTTGCCCGGGAGGCTCTGTGCTGCTGACCCTATATCCCTGGTTCTAGTTTGCTGCTTTTAAAGCTGGAGCTGCACATTGATCTCCTTGCCTCTGCACTGCCCAGACATTGTGGCCTTTCTTTCTTCTTCCTTTCTGTATATAGAGGTTCTCCTTCATTGAAAGCTTCTTGAACTTTGTATTTAGTTTAGAAGTAGGAAGTCTTCTAACATATTATTTTTAAAGAATTGCTTCGGTTATACGCAGTCCTTTATATTTACTTTTTAATTGTTTTAAATTCGTTTTAATGAGAAAAAAGATAAAATAGTAATGAAACAGTTTCAAAACAAGTTAGTAGGATGGTTACAATCAATGCCATGCGTGTTGTTGTGTTTATAGTAGGTATACTGTTCCTGTGCTGAATTTCTGGGATCTTGATTATTATATGTCTGGGTGTGGTTTTAATTGGGTTGATGTTCTTTGGAGTTCTATATGGTTCATTTAACTGAATGTCAAATTGTTTCCCCATATTTGGGAAGTTTTCTGCTATTCTTTTTATATCATTTGTACAGACTTCTTCTCATTGATGCCTATTAGTCTTACATTGTTCATCTTTGCATCATCTTGCAGGTGTTGAATTATTTTTTCTTGCATCCTAGTTGTTATTAAGAGATCTTTTCTTACCTCTTTACTAGTTGCAGTGGTGTCTTTAAGGTCTCAAAGTCTGTTTTCACTTTCACTGAAATGGTTTTGCCAGCTTGTGGTTGAGAGTCATAATACTATGAATCATTTTCATACATTCTTACTTTCTTATGTTGCTCATTGAAGGATGCCATCATTTTTCTGTTCTCTATTTTTTTTTTTTTTAATCATTGTCTTTAAAAGCACCTACTTTTATTATAGGTATTTCTTTTTTTACTTCAGAAATTATTTCTGGTCTGATTTCTTCTATGCTTTTATGCACTTGTTTCTTTACTTCAGATGCTATTATTTCAGAGATTTCAGGTGTGTGATTTCTAATTTCTTTATTTTTTGCAGGACTGGGGTTCGAACTCATGACCTTGCACTTGCCAGGAAGGCACTTGTGCCAAGGAGCTATCTTTCCAGCCCTCATGATTTCGAATTTCTTCTATGCTGTTATCTCCTGTATTTCTTCTGGGTGGGCTTGGGACCTGAGAGTGCATTTTGCTCCTCTTTGTCATTTTGTATAGCCCTGCCTTGTGACTTTTGGGTTAGAGCTTTGGTAGAGTTCTTACCTTAGCACCAGGTCCAGATCTGCCAAGTTCAAAGTTGTCCAGGTAGGTGTGGCTTGGATCTGGCTTCTGAGCTCTCCTTCCTGTTGCAGCCCTTGGAGGCAAACCTGCTGTGCCACTCTGGCAAGATGTTCTGCTCCTGGATCAGCTGTGTGGGTTTTGTCTGTAGTCTCTCTGTAGGGAGTTCTGCAGCAGTTTTCCATACTGGGCCTGGTTGCTGGGTTAAATGAGTTTCCTGTGGGCCCTGAGTGGTCTATATCCCATGCAAGCCTGGCTGCTGAGTTGAAAGAGTTTCCACTGGGCCCAGGGAAGTCTCACTCATGCACTGGGCCCATGCCTGGTCGCTTGTTTGAATGAGTTTCCATCTGCCCCAGTGTGGTTTCACTCACATGCTGGGCCTGGTTGCTGGTCGAATATATATTTCTATCATAATCAGTTTGTATTTTTGGGGGGGCCAGTTTAGCTTGCTGTCTTAGTTACTTTTTATTCGTTGCTGGGACTAATACCCAACACCCAAAATGAAGGAATGAAAGGTTTATTTAGCTCACAGTTACTGGAGGTTTCAGTCCATAGTCCATACTTGGCTGGATCCAAGGCTGAGGGGCACGTAGCAGAGAGCAGCAGTTTATGGCAGTGGAACAACAACAATGCCGACAGAGGCAAAAGAGCAACCAGGGGAGCAGAGAGCAACAGCGCAAGTCTGTCTCTTTATCTCTCTTTATATTACATTGAGGCTCTCTGCCTCAGCCTATCCGCCTTAGGTCACACCCATAATCCCAGAAGGACTCAGACCCATAGTCCCATCAGTACTAAAACACATAATCCCAGTCAATCACGTACAAATCTCAAACTCTAGAAGTCCCCGCCCCATGATTGCATGAGGCTTTTGGGGGGATAACTAGACATAAACCATAACACCTGCCCTGAGGGTAGGGCTGACATGGCATATGGTGCCAGGTATTGAACAGTAGTCCCCTGTGCCTGCCTAAGCTTGCCTAAGCAGGTACTTTAGAATGCTGAGCTATCTCGCCACCCCCCACCCCCAATCAAAATCAAATAATCAATTTCCGGAAGGTTTCTTCCATCCTACCCAGAGCTTGGACTTAGATTGAGCCTGTGAAGTGTTGGCAGAGCCTGCCTCTTGCAGCCCAAATGGGCTTATTAGGCTGTGTGTCCCACAGCCAGCTCTGAGGCTGGAGTCAGTCTCTTCAAAGTATTTTAAAAAATATAAATGTAAAATATACAAATGTGTACATTTATGACAGCTCTTTAGATTAAAAGTCAACTATTTTAAGAAATTTCAGAAATAATAGTATTTCTATTTTTCATGGATTTTCAGCATTGTATACTTAAAATGCATATGCTTATATATAGAAAAAAAAACAGTTTTACTCTGAAGTTCACCTTGTCTAGTGAGCAACAATAGTAAATATACTTCAGGCATTGAGGTATAAGTTATGTTAATATTTAGGGAAAGTTCTTATAGTCTGTTAGTGACTCATGTTTACTTTTCATATTCTGGCATTCTTCAAAATTCAGAAAAATTAGTAGAAGTGATACTTAAAAAAATCTATTGATTTATATCATAATGTAATATGTATCCACTGTGTTTTAACTTTCCCTTATTGTCAAACACTGCTAACCCTTTTCCTATATGCATACCTCTTCTGTGGGATAAATGCCTATAAGAGTAATTTCTATAAAGGGTTTATACTTTTTAAAAAGTTTTTGTAGACACTGGTAACTTGATTTATGTAATTTTATTAGTTTTATGTTCTAGATTTACATGAGAGAATCTGTTTAGACTGTTCTTAAAATTTATCACTGAATTTTAGAAAATACTAGTATGTTATTTTACACTATTTTTCTTCTTAACTTCAGGATAAATATTACTAATCTTTTGGAGTTGCTTGTAATTAGGAATGTCATTTGCTTACATCACCACACACGAAGCATTCCATATATCTTAACTTTTACTGCACTTTCCTATTTAAGGAAAGACATGTCTTGAGTAGTCTACAGAAATGAGCTTAGCTTAATTTACTTTTATATATATTGTTGAACAATTACTGATTGCATAGGAATTCTGTACTTTTGAGGAAATTTGAGTATGAAGTTAATTTTTCTTTTAGACAAATTCTACACTACATGTATTAGTGTGATATTTATAGAGATTTAGAAAATATTGAAGTGGTCAAAATGCTTCCTTTAAATAGTTCTTATTTATAAGGGGAAGAGTTGTTTATAAATGATTTTTAAAAGAATGAAGTATATTTACTATTGTTGCTCACTAGACAAGGTGAACTTCAGAGTAAAACTGTTAATGTTGGTGTTACAGGGAATGATGAAACCCATTTTCCTTCTATGTCTTATGTGTGTTGCCAGGGCTACTGGATTTTAGACTGATAAGGGATAGATTAACAAGACCAACTCTATTAACTTGATAAAAGTTCTCATTTTTAATAGGGAAATAAGTGAGACCCAAACAAATCATTAAAAATACTCTTTTTATCCTAGGTTAGATGAAGAGTGGAAATTTATGGGAAAATGTGATTGGATGTAACAGTATGAACTAAGATTAGCAAATGGGGGAGTTAGCAAAGTCTATGCATTCAGATTCTCTTGGATGTCACATTTTTGAAAATAAACTCATTCCTTTTTCCCCTCGTATAGGTAGGGCACCTCTCCTAGGATTTTCTTAGCACTTGTTTCAAGAATAAAGGGTGAAAAAGTTGACTGTCCTGCCACTGTGAATTCTCCAGTTTTTCAGATTAAAATATTTACTCTGTTAAGGTACAATATTTTACAGCAGTTTATTCTGAGCCCTGTCAACTGCAGACAAACAGGTGTTTCTTGTTGTTGTTGTTGTTGTTAAAAACCAAACACCTTTCTTCCAGGTTCAGTGGTATATGCCTATAATGTGAGCTTCTATGAATGCTGAGTAATTTACGAAGATTTTATGTCAGAGGGCAGTGAGGGCTATGGATGTAATGCAGTGGTAGAGCACTTGCCTAGTTTGTAGGGGGCCCTGGGCTCAATTTTTAGTTTACAATCAAACAAAACAGAAAAACAAATAATAAACCACCATCAACAACAAAACCCTCTAAATCTCAACTGCTTAAAACCCACACAGTTCCACAAGCTATTCCCGGTGGTGCAAAAACAAACAAGAAATCATACAATTTCATAAGACCATTTCAAAAGACAAATGTGATGTTTGGAATCAAATATTTAGAACCAAAGTAAAGATGATATTCATAATTAGAAACCTATAGGAAATATTTACTCTGTTAAGTACAATATTTACTCTGTTACTATGGTATAATAGAAAAATGCACAGAAGATGATCTAATATCTTATAAAATATAAGTAAAAATAGTTTAATAAAAATTAAGTGATAGACTGAGCACCCCCCGCTCCCCAGCTGGTGACTGACTCTGGGCATAGTGGTGCATGCCTGCAATCCCAGCACCAAGGGAGCTGAAAACAGGAGGCTCACTATGGGTCAGAGCTATGTAGATTGTGTTCTGTGTAGTGAGACCCTGTACCAAGTACATTGGGGGGTGTGTGGATGAGAAACATTGTATGTATGATAACTAAGAAAATAAGATTTTATGTTTGTGTATATGTACAAAAAGTACCTGGGAAGGATGTATAACAATTTAATAGTTTATTAATTAATTGCCTGATTATTGGTAGAACTTTTATAGATAAGGATCACTGGCCAGAGGGAATCATTGATGCTTATACTCTCTTATATTTGACCTATGTGAATCAGAAAAGAAAAACTTGTAAAAAGGTTTTATTACTAAATTTATTGAGATATCATAAGATTAATACAAAAAGGGGAACCTTGGCCATTGAGACTATTGCCTATGTACTTTCAGTTTCTTCCGTAAAGGCTAGCAGTGAAGCAGGTTTTCTGTGATGCACATCCCTGGCAGTCCTCCATATGAACATTATACTATATTTCTTTTTCCTGAAGTGTACATATGTTCTTTGAAGAATACATGTATATACATACATGTTTTTATATTTTTCACATAAATGTGTAGTGCTTATGGTGTGACATTTGATTTCCTTAGGGAATTCTCTTTTCTATTGAATTTATAATGTATGTTCATAATTCTTTGTGGTTTTCTTGGGATTGTATACATCTTATATTTTAATACTACATATACTCCAAAAAGCCTTTTTACAGTGATATTTTCATACGACAGCATACAGTGTAAAAGATGCATTTGCTTAAAAAGAATAGCAGCTATCAACTAACATTTTAAAAACTACACTTTTAGATGTTAAATACCTGTAATTCCACATGTACCATATTCATCCTTTTTCTCCTAGTTAATAAATTTGAATGCCACTTAAACCAAAAGTAATGACAAAATAAATGTGGCTCCTCGTTTATAGATATCTTTAACTACTAGTTTATAAAAGTGCTTTTGAGATATTAGCAACAGCTATAGATTATCAGATGCTTGTGAGGGTTAATGACTAGTCTTTTAGCTGGGTAATTTAGAAAAATATTTGGTAATTGAGAATTATCAGTTATGAAGTCACAAATGCCTTAAGGAAAACGGTATAAAAAAGTTAACACAATGATAGTTGTTCAATTACTCTTACCCACTCCCCATTCAAATGAAGCTGTGTCTCATACCTTTTTTAAAATTTTTAATTTTGAGACAGGTCTTGCCAAATTATGCAGTTTCCTGCCTCAGATTCTGGGATGAGAGGTGTATACCACTGTCCACAGAGTTGCCAATTAGCTTTTAGACTCTTGGAGTAAATTTAAGTAAATTTAAAAATTAACAAACTTTAGAATTTAAAAGCATTTCAAATTCTGAGTGTAAATTCTTTCTAACCTCTGATTTTATACTGTTCTAATATTGTTAATTATATATGAAGGTAGCATAAATATGGTTTCAGATAGTTGGTATCTCACAAGCCATAGTTTGTATGTACGTTTTGAGGAGGGTGTTGGAAGATGTCTCTCACAGAAGGCAAAACCAAGTCAGATGTAAGGTACAGGATACAAGAGAGGCAATATAGAAAGCACATGGAAGGGGTCCAGGGCTCTGCTGAGGGGGATTTTGGGCTGCATACGATAGCAGATATGGCATCCTGGTTCATGTAGGTCTGAGGAGTTTGATGTGGCTGTGGGGCTATTAGCACTGAAATGCCAACAACCTTGATAGTCTTTTTCTTTTCATATTTGGGGACAAGTGACCCATGTGAGGTAGGCCAACATTTTTATGAGTACTTAGCCTGTCTTTCTTTTAGTCTTGTTGTCTGAGTCTCACTTTATCTCAGAAACATACTCCGCTGTGACCTATTTCTTTGGGTAGAGTTTCACTTTGGCAATAACAGAATTGAAAACTATGGTACTTCTTGAACTTTGTTCAGAGAAATGCTTCTTGCTTGACTTGTGCTACCCACATGGGTACACCAGCTGTCCATGCTTGTTCATTCAGTACTTACTTGCCTAAAGACTGCCCAGAAATAGCCACTACTTGATTGCCCTCTGTGGCTCCTTCCTTTTCTCCTTCCCTCCTTCCCTCCCTCTGTGCCTTCTTTCCTTGCCTCTCTGCCCCACTGCCCTTAGTCCCTTTTATTTTTGTGGCTTTCAAATGTAGTAACTGGGAGGCCTTCCCTAGTCAGCCAGTGAAGTATGCTTTCACCAAGACTGCTGGTTGCAGTTATTCTCACATGGCTGCTTTTTCTTCCAAAGGTATTATTACTACTTGACGTTATCTTCCTTGTTCTTTATTTTTCTTCCTCCTTCATTAGAATATAAGCTTCATGAAAGTGGCAACACTGTATTGTCCATTGTATATATCACACAGTGTCACATAGTGACATGCTGTAGATGTTCACTAAATTTTTGTTGAATGAAGATGAGAAATTTCAGGGCCGGCAGGATGGCTCAGTGGTCTAAAGCACCTGTAGGCGGCTGCAGGGACCAGGGTTCGATCCCCAGCACCACATGCTGCGCCAGCCCTGCCCTCACGGCAGGCTGAGCCGGCCATAAAAATAAATAAACAAGCAAACAAAAGTTCTGAAACAAGAATAAATGAATAAATAAATAAATAAATTTAACAAAAAAGAAAAGAAGATGAGAAATTTAAAGTCAAACAAAGAGCCTACCTCAAAGAATTGGTTGGTTAAACCAATTTCTTCTAGGAATGGTGGTACACACTGATAATCCCACCACTCTTGGAAGCTGAGAGAGGAAGATTGCATGTTTGAGCCTAGATTATACAGTTTGGTGGCTCAGGGAACTCAGTCCTAGGTACCACAAACAAAATAAAATAACCTTTTGAAATTACATAGTGGTGGGGCCCGGCGGGATGGCTCAGTGGTCTAAAGCGCCTGCTTGGGAAAGCTTGGGTGGCTTCAGGGACCAAGGTTCGATCCCCGGCACCACATGCTGCGCCAGCCCTGCCACCGGGGCGAGCTTGAGCCAGCCATAAAAATGAGTGAATAAACAAACAAAGGTTCTGAAACAAGAAAAAAAAAAATTAAAAAAAAAAAAGAAATAACATAGTGGTAAGAGAAACTGAATTTTTCATAATAATATTTTATTAACGTTACTGTATTGTCTTACTGTTCAATGTGGAATGCATACTTTTTTAGCTATTGAAAAAGTTCCCTTAGTGTTTATAATTAGAAATTTCTTTATAGTTGGAAATATTACTAGGAAAATGTCAGTTTCCTAAATATTTTCCTCTTTAGCTGTATCACATTATGACATGGATGTTTTATGGAGGTTGTGTAAGTAAAGACTGGCTAATAGCTATAAAATTGTACATTATTTATACTTGGGTTTGCCCTCCACTCCTGTTATTCAAAAAGGCTATGAAGCATTATACATTAAAAGCATCAACTTTTCTTCTCTAAGATTTGGCTATCACAAATTGTGCTGCTATGAACATAGGTGCGCAGATATCACTATATGATATGATGTTTTCAGTTGTTCTGGGAAAATTCCCAGTAGAGGGATAGCTGGATTGAATGGGATTTCCAGTTCTAGTTTTTTAAGAATCTTCCACACCGCTTTCCATAATGGCTGCATCAATCTGCATTCCCACCAGTAGTGGAGAATTGTTCCTTTTTCCCCACAGCCTCTCCAGCATTTGTTGTTGGTTGATTTCTTTATGATAGACATTCTTTCTGGGGTGAGCTGGTACCTAAGTGTTGTTTTGATTTACATTTCACGAATGGCTAGTGATGTGGAGCATTTCTTCATGTATTTATAGGCTTGTTGAATTTCTTTCTTTGAGAAGTGTGTATTCATCTCAGATGCCCATTCCTGGATTGGGTCTTTGAATATTGGGACTCTAATGGTTTTTAGTTCTTTATAGATTCTAGTTGAAAGACCTTTGTCTGAATACTTATTAGTTAAAAGTTTTTTCAGCTTTTCTTCTCTTATTATCATCTACTATCCTCCCATATTATAGTTGAATGAAAATAAACTGAACAAAAATTGACTGTACCATATGTGACAATATAGAGATTATAGTAAAAACAATTTTAAAAATCATTGCTAAACCACAGTTATCCTTAAGTTTTTTGCATGTGGTACTATGTGGACATTTTCTGGAGTATATCGCCTTTTGCAGTGGTGCATATTAATGTTTACGTAAATAATAGATGCCTAGAAAAATAGTGAATTCTTTCCCTATACATTTTTAAAAATAGGCTAATTCTGTTCTTTTTGTGGTCTCATGCTTTGCTGCCTTTATTATTATTAAAATCATTTTACTAAAATAAGGATATCACAGACAACTTAATTTTTTAATGTATATAAGTTGTGTAGTTGGAAAATGAATGTATTTGAGCCTTACCTTCTGAATACTGTGCTCATTTTTTATGTGTATTTTAACTGACTGTATATTTCTGTCTAGGTCACTTTTGAAATACACAAAGAAAACCTTGCCAGTCTGTTTAGGGAACAGCAGGGGAGAGTTGGTGAAAAGATAGGCTCATGTTGTTCAAGTTCAGTTCATGAAGTCACTGGCATTGGCAGGGATGTGGATGCATCAGTGGATTCCCAACAATCATATACGAAGGATTCTTCTGTCTCTCATTTCATTAGAAATAGTGATGAAAACTCAAGTATTGGGAAGATGAGTTCCATAGACTCTACATCCAACACTGAACTGCAAATGCATAATATAGAAAGACAGATGGAACAGGAAAAAGAAGAGTCACTAGATGAAGCCACGTTGGAAGAAACACCAAAAAATGAAACAGAGAACATAGGTGACTTAGAAGCAACTTCTGAGGTAGCAGAGTCTGTGACTGTTGACTCTAATTCTTTAAAAACTGCCAGCAAAGACACAGTGACCATCAGTGAACTAACTGCTTCCATAAGTTCACCTTCTGAAGAGGATGTTGCAGAGCTGCCAGAATTACTTGAAAAGTCTGTAGGAGATGAAGAGGAAGAGGATGATTATGTAGAACTGAAGATAGAGAGCAGTCATACTGAGGTCTCCACTCTGCCCACAGAGCTTCAAAGTAATGGTTTTTCTACAGCTGCTTCTGAAGCCTGTGAGAGACCAGACCTGTTTCTTGATGACTGCCAGTTAATATGTCAAGAGGAGGAACCTATTACGAAAAAGCGCACTGATACTGAAATTCAGGATTCTAAAGCCTCACCTGAACCTGCATTTTCTCAAACAACAGTACAGGCAGATAGCAGTCAGTTGTTGGAATGCGGGAAGAAAACAGCTAATCTTACTGGAGAAACCAAATCAATTAGTGATTGTCATGATAATGCCTGTGAGACACCTGCTGCTTCTGAGCAAAAGATTGTCAAGTTGGATGTGTCCAGTGTTGCTACAGATACTGAGAAATTGGAATTAAAGGCCAGCACATACACGGAGTCACCTCAGCCTCATAGACCTGCAGTTGAGGTAATTATGTATGTTGTCTTGTCTATGTGTATTTGCACTACATTAAATCAGTGAAAGTATATATATTTACATCTTAGTTTGAATTTGGTTCCTGTCTTATATGCAGTTACGTTCATACAGTGAATGTAAATATTACATTATAGAGTTTTAGCAGTGCAGTATCTGCAGTAACTTGGAGTCTCTCTCACTTTGTCTCTCAGAACTGAGTGAATCCAGGTCCTTCTACCTGCTAGGTATATGCTGTACCACTGAGCTATACCCTTCACCCCAGTATGAGTTTATTAAGTGGCAGCTCTTATTACTTTTTATTTTTTAAGCCATAGCATTAAGAAAAGTGAACTTTTTCAAGCTTTAGGGTTTGTGCAATTTAAGTTTACAAATCAAATATTGGAAACACTTGCATTTTACTCATTATTTGATAATGCAGTTGTAGCATATTAGTTTTCCAAAAAAATGTTGGGCAGTGCTTTTAGTTGCAAAGCTTATGGTTTAACTTGACTTGGAGGCTTAGCCTCTCTTCTGCTGCACCTGAAGATGGTGCCTGAGACAGTGGGGAGAGGGTGAGGCAACACCATTTTCTACTTAATTTTCTCTCCCTTCTTCCATTTCTTCCCTGGCTAGTTTGTTCTGTATTCTTGCCAATTTATAATTCAGCCTGGTTTATATATTTTATTTTATGCTAAAATTCAGAACAAAGAACTGCTTGATTTCTTTATGTGATGGTAGAGGGATAATACTTGACATGACTCCAAGTTAACACACTTGCCATTTCGGTTGTGACCATCATTTTTAATAAATGTTTCAAAAGTATTAAAATATTAATGTTAATACTCATTGATAGTTTTTCTTTAATTTGGTTTTTTAGTGTTTTAAAATTTATGTATTTGTTATGTGAAATGCATAAAAACTATTATTTGCTTTACTAGTGCCTTTCTATGAAGTTGAATTTATTTTTATTACTTTTCATATTTTTCTAAATTAGACGTCAAGGCAACAGGAGCAGCCAGGGCAAGGAACAGCACCAGATGCATCTGATGGTCAAAGGAGGGACTCTAGATCTACTATGTTTCGTATTCCAGAGTTCAAGTGGTCTCCAATGCATCAACGTTTGCTCACCGATCTCTTATTTTCCATAGAAACAGATATACAGATGTGGAGAAGGTTTGTCCATATGTTTATTATAGCAGATATACATATTTCTTGGTCTTTATTTAAAGAGTACATGTAATTTCAGGGCCAGTGAGATAGTTCAGTGGACTAAATGCTTGCTTAGGCAAGCGTAGGGCCCATCGCTTGATCCCTGGCACCGGTGCCTTGCTGGCTGTGCCCCTGAACATGCTGAGCTGGTGATGGAGTCCAGGCATGGTGGTGTATGCCTGTAATCCCAGCACTAGGGAGGCTGAAAACAGGAGGATCACTGTAAGTCCTACCTGTGTAGTGAGACCCTGCACACACACACAAAAAGAATACATGCATCTTCAATTAATTTCAGACCTTCTATTTTCATTTGATTGAAAGAGTATACTATATGTTATTCTATAGAATGTTTGGTTGAATTAAAATTTCCTTTCTGATTTAAGTATCCCTGTCTGGCTTACAAAAACACAAAAATCAAGTTTTTTTTTTTTTTTTTTTTTTAATTGCTTAAGGTTTTCTGTGCCATATTTTATGGGATGGAATTTGCCAGAAGGTAGGTCTAGCAAGTGAGGGTACTAGTGAAAGTACTGAAAGAGAGTTGAGATTTAAGTATCTTATTGCCCATATCTGTATATTTCATATTATCTTCCATTTTTGATTTATAATTTTACAGGTACCTTATTTGTATGTGACTCTTACTCTGAAGTATGTTATGGCATTACCTAATAAAATGTTAGTAGAAAGTGCATTTTTAATGGCACATTTGACACCTCTTAATTATTGTCACTTGACTTCTCAATAAAGATATTTTTTTGAAACTTTTAAAATCAGATCTGAGAAGTGCTTATTTTCAGCACTAAAGAGGATCATAGATAGTAATACTGATGTAGAATAGTCCACTTCTCCTGAGAAAGTATACATCCCCAGTTTTTGCTATAGCTCTGTCTTTCCTCAGTTTTCAAGCTGAATCAAAAGCACCTTTTTATCCTCCCTCATCTCAGAAAGGCAAACTGTGATTTCCTTTCCTTAGCAGTATCAGTAAACAGCATTTATCTTTGGACAGCCATTCAACAAAGACAGTTATGGACTTCGTGAATAGCAGTGATAATGTCATCTTTGTACACAACACGATTCATCTCATCTCTCAAGTGATGGACAATATGGTCATGGCTTGTGGGGGGATACTGCCGTTACTTTCAGCTGCGACATCAGCTACAGTAAGGACTTAAATACTGTGTATAATTGGTGGGAGAATGTGTGTTATGCATTGTTATTGATGAAAACTATAAATATAATGGCTACTCTGAACATTGTGTATATAGATTAGAAGCAACAGAATCTTTTACAAAGAATTTTAGAACCTATTTTAGGAATGAAGATTAAAAATGTTGATTTCTTAGGGGTGAGTCATCTTAGGAGGAATATGATTCATGATGTTTCATCTGAATGTTCCTATTGCCCTCTTTTTTAGATAAAATAGATAAATCACTTTATTGTATTAGCTATCTGAAAGCCAGACTTTTTATGATATTCAGAAATTTGAGGAATATATTTGGTTGAATTATATTTTTATCAGACTCTGTGTAAGTATCAAACTTTATTCTTTGCAGCATGAGCTGGAGAATATCGAACCTACTCAAGGTCTTTCAGTAGAAGCCTCTGTGACATTTTTGCAGAGGTTGATTAGTCTTGTGGATGTGCTTATATTTGCAAGTTCTCTTGGCTTTACTGAAATTGAAGCTGAAAAAAATATGTCATCTGGAGGAATTTTACGACAGTGTCTCCGACTAGGTGAGCTGTTTAGAACCTTTAGTTCAGGAATATTAGGACTTTAACACTTCAGTGACCCAGATGTTAAATTGAAAATGGCTTTTCTTCTTCTGGGGAAAGATTGTGTGCTGCCCTGGTTTTTGTGTGTGTAAGTATGTTTTAGTGTTCTAAGCATAGTGGTAGTTAGTAAGTTGGGACATGGTGAGGATGGAATTGCAAAACTGCTAATGTGATTCTGGCCATCCTGAATTTTCCTTCTTCCTGAGTCTCATTTGGTCTAAAGTAGTCCTTCTCAGTTTTCGTGACTCACCTGAGGATCTCATTCAAGTATACACTGGGTTATATATGTCAGTAGTGAGATGTAACCTTGTCTCCCAAGTGCCTGGTGATGCTGACTCCTTTTGCTGACACACATGAGTGCCAAGGTTCTGAACTGCATTGTTCGAATACCACCTTTACTCAAATTCAAGTAGTGTTTAAAAGCAATTAATAGAGCCATATTTCTGGACTTCTGGAAGCAATTCTTGGGTAAAAGTAAATATATGCAACAAGATTTTTAAGGGTTAACTACACTTTCACAGGTGAAAGAAAAAACTTTTTTTGTTTGGAAAAGTTCTTTCTAGATGTGCTACTGAGAATTTTTAAGAGACTTGTTATATGGAGAGTGGATGATGGGGGAGGGGGTTCCAAGAAATAGAAGCACTTAGGAACCATAGCCTTGTGGAGACAGATCAGAAATAAGGCACCTCTGAGAATATAACAGCAGCCAGAAAATACATCAGTTATTTAAAAAATTTGAAATAATATTTTCCCATTTTTAGTATCTATTTTACCAACTACTATATACCTGTCTTTAGCCTTCCTTATAGAATACTTTTCTCTCTCTCTCCCTCTCCCTCTCTCTCCCTCTCTCTCTCTCTCCCTCTCTCTCTCTCTCTCTCTTTCTCTCTCTCTCTCTCTTTTTTTTTTTTTTTTTTTGTGGTACTAGGGATCAAACTCAGGACCTTGTGCTGGCTAGGCAAACACTTATTCCACTGAGCCATCTCCCTGGTGCTAGGAGTAATACTTTTACTTAATATGCCATTCAAAGTATTTTCAGGTTAGGCTACTCTACAGAAGTTAACATCATACTTTATAGAAGTTTTTAAAAATTTTAATTAAGAAAGATTCAAATGACTAAACATTACAAAATGCAGACTATCATTTATTGGCTATCATTTTTATTGCTGATTTTCACATTGAATTGGCAATCTGTGAGGAAATTGAAGACCAGAGAAGCTAGGAAGTTATCTAAAATTTGAAAACTGTAGTTGGTAAAGTTGAAATTTGAATATATTTCAATCAAAATAGTATTTCTATTCTTTCTATTGTAGAATGCTTCTTCATACTTTCAGTTAGTAACATAATTAAAATATTTACATTAATTGCTTTGGTACATTCTTTTTAAAAAACTTTTACCCTTTCCTTAAGCTTTAATTCAGAAATCTGTCTTATTTTTATAGCTGTAGAAGAGACTTACACGATAATAATCTACTCTTATATCACCTCAGGTGTGACATACACTAGTGCTATGGTATACTGGTTGTACTTGGCCTTCCCCACTTATGGCTGCTGTTTTATCTGAAATTTTCTCTCCTACTCTTCATCGCTTCAATATTTGGCACTGTAGATTTGGCTGGGAACTGAGATGAGCATATAGTGTCATGCAGTTCATCATCTAGTATGCATTGCCAATTCGTGACATAGAATTCACAACTTTAGTATATGTGCTGTGAAAGGAAGCATGAGAATTCACAGTTAACTTCTAAATATCCTGAGGAACTGCCTGTTTGGTGGAGGCTTTAGAGAAGAAATTATGGAGTGCATATAAGTCAAATATTCTTGTTGTTCCCTATTTTGTAAGCAATTTTAGTGAAAGCCAGTAAATGCTAGACCCTAGGAAGCTTCCTATGTATGCTTTATGCCCTCAGTTTCTGTTACTATCAAGCTGTATGGTGCAATGTAAGAAAAACAATGTTTTCAACTATTTTGCTTCCATGAAGGTAATGGAAGATTTTTATCCTGGACTAGTTCGTAGTGCTGTGATTTGCTCTCTATTTTCTTCCACTGTTCTCTATATTGTTTTTGTCATTATCTTTTTCTTAATAAAATGTTGACCCAGATCTATGAAACATTTAAGGTTCATGAACTGAGCTGGGATATAGCACAGTGGTAGTTACCTAGTGTGTGCAGAGCCTGAGTTCAGTCCTTAGTAGTAAAAAGACAAAAATTAATTAATTAATTAATTAATTAATTAATTTCATGATACTGGGGATTGAAGAGGACCTTGCACTTACCAGGCAAGTGCTTATTCTACTTAGCTATTTCCTCTGCTCGAAAAAGACAAAATTCTTAAGCCCTTTTAGCAGATCCTAAAGGTGTAAACCACTGGTCTATCCCATCTTCCCAGCTCTTAACTGGATCATAAAAGAGGACAGAACCATACAGCCTATACTAGGTGATAGTCGTAGATCATTTTAGGAATTAGCTGCCAGTAATCTGTGTTAAACAGAATGTTACGTGAATTGTATTGTATAGGTGATTCTTGTCTATTCTGAAATCTTAAATATGCTTTTCTTTATCACTCTTTTCCCCTCACATGCTGGATAGTGTGTGCGGTGGCAGTGAGGAACTGCTTAGAGTGTCAGCAGCATTCACAGCTACAAGCCCGAGGAGACGCAGCAAAAGGCCTGAAAACAGTGCACTGCCTGCTTCCTGGGGGGAAATCTGCAGCAAAGGTGAGCATGTGGAGTCATCAGGCGCCAAGAAAGCATACTCAGATTTCACAATTAAGATCTCAGATTAATTTGTTCATTTCAGCATAAAGTTGAATAAATCTGGCAAATACCCTAAAATAGTTATTTTAGCCTGTGAACATAACATTTAAATGTTTGTGCTTAAGTATACGTTAAAGATTTGCTTATACTTAATCTTGTCTGCTTTTCCAAACGTTTAATTTTCTTGTTTCTGTGATATCTTTTCCTTCATATATCAGTTTTTTCCCACAAAACTACTATACTCACTGAGCCACCCTCCAAAGAAGAAAAAAGTGGAAAAACACTGACAAAAGGAATATTATAGTGCAAATTTCTGTTTAGTAGACTATTATGTGTATTTTTAAAATAATCTGTGCTACATTTATTTATTTGTTTGTTTCATCTTAAATAGAGTCCAGTGGATATTACGACTTGTGGTTTATCTCCAGTAAGAGACCTTGACAGGCTCCTGCAAGACATGGATATCAACCGGCTTAGGGCCGTTGTTTTCAGAGATATAGTAAGTTAAAATATTTCTTTTAAGTACTCTGTTAGTGGGTACCTATTTCCTCCCAGGTCTGGGGCACTGAAAACAAAGGTTCTTTGTAATGTATAAGAGTCCAGTAAAAATACAAAGGCCTAGATACCAGTTCTTTTGAAAGTGGTTTTAGACTCTTAGCATACTGGAAAGGTCTGGTGTACAAGTGGAATTGGTGGTTCTACTAATGGACGATATCCTAGCATTATACAGTACGCCCTTCTAGGGCTTTGCAAATAGTTAATAAGTCCAACAAATTCTTGAGTTGTGTGTATTTGATAGATAGGAAAATCTATGGCTCAGGGTGTATGAATACCTTGTTGAAGCTAATGTTGCTAGTACATGATAGTCATTATTCAAACCCAGCAGGCTTACCTCTGTGAATGTAAATGTTTGCTGTGAATGTAATAAAATGGCAAATTTCTTAACATTGTATTGTTATTAAATATTAGATATTTTTCCCCCTCACAATTATGTTAATGTTACAGAAAAGTAGAGATGGAATGCTGCTTTCTTTTAGTGTGGCGTTTTTATTTTGAAAGTTAAGCATAGTTTTTTTTTTTTTTTTTAAACTTACTTTGATACAGAATATGGCTGATTTTCATGTGGCAAATTTAAAACTGTGTAAAAAGCATAAAGATGAAAATAAAAATCATATTTATTATTTATATTTATTGGCTAGTTCAGCAGTTCTCAACCTGTGGGTCGCGACCCTGGTGGGAGTCAAACGACCAAAACACAGGGGTCGCCTAAAGGCATTGGAAAATACATATTTAAACCCATGCTGTGCCATGGTGAAATGTTATTTACTGTAATTAGTAATAAATATTTCTCAACATATAATTAAATATTGTTTTTGTGATTAATAACTATGTTTATGTTTGATTTGTAGCAATGAGAATACATAGTGCATATCAGGTATTTACAATCCAAATCATAACTAGCAAAATCACAGTTCTGAAGTAGCCACTGAAATTATTTTTTGGTTTGGTGTCACTGCAACATGAGGAACTGTATTGTATTGCATGGTCATGGCATTAGAAAGGTTGAGAACCACTGATTTACTTGTATTTAGTGCTGGATACTCCCATATGTTGCAATATATATTGCGTATATTTCCATGTACTCTGTAAATTCAGTTTTTCTTTTTTATTTCTGTAGTATTTTAGTCCTCTCTTATGTTCTTCTCTAGGTCTTGTACACATGTATTGAATTTGAAGTCTTATCAGTGCTTAGTTGTTATAGTACACCAGATGCTCGTCGTATATCATCTCACGTAATTCTCATATTTACCCTATGAGGAATTAAGTCTCAGCAATAACAGATTTAATTTTATTTTTGATATCACATAATTTTTAAAAGGTTAAAATGAGGTGAAGATCTAGG